>JAHPZR010041416.1:0-5000 GCA_019787425.1 Platygyra sinensis | reverse complement strand
TCCCTAGTTCTATGATCCAGGCTCCACGACAAAACACCGCGAACACCGGTACCCTTACCTTTTATTTTGACGCGAAGCCGCGCGTAGACTCGTAGCCAGGACATAGATCTAAATGAGTTTTCGTACGAATACTTCTCAAAGCTGAAGGAAAAATATCTTATGTTATAGAACTTAAAAGACAGAGCACTGATAGGCATAAAAAACAACATTTTTGCTTAAAACAAGTGACACAATACTCCTTACATGTAATGTACTTTCGTTCAGCCATCCTTGGACACGGAAACTCGCCCAAATGAATTCTGGGTATTCTCCAAGATGGCGCACCACTCATCACTCATTCCCAGATCCTCTCAACTCTTCAAGTTGGTGATCGAGTCAAATTTCCTACCCTGGGGATCGTTGTGGATGTCAAAATCCCAACCCACGTGCGCTTTACGTAGTCTAATTCCCCTGGCCGGGTTGTCCGACGCCCCCCCCCCCCCCTCATCCTGGGGCAAACCATTGATAAGTGCATTACTCGCGCGATGTATATATTTTTATTTCGTTTTATGGCACAGATGTTCTCTGCACTCTCAGCCGTCTTTTTGTTCCGCCGGGCTTTTGTTTGTTTTGTGCTCGTTTGTCTGTTCATTGCATGGCCGTTTATTCGGTTTTAGGGAGTTTTTAAGCAAAGTTCAACGGCAACGGCAACGAGTACAATTGCTGTGTTCAGTTCAACATCTACTGGCTTCACGTTATTTCCGCGTATCAATAAAGGATTCGCACGATTTAATACCCTCAGTGGACAACTTAAACTAGACTACAACCAAACCTTTAACTTACAATTACACTTGTTGTCTTTTTTTTTTTTACGAACAAGACATATCGAAGATATTTGTTCACAAACATTGTTTTTGTTATTTAAATGTTGAAAACGTTAAAGAGCCAATAGTTCGGATCCGATTGATCTTAGTTGTCACCAAAAATTTGAAAAAAATTCACCGACTGAAAGCGAAAATATTAGCGCACGAAGTTGGAAAATATGAAAAAGGCAGGGTCGACTAGATCCCACTTTACGCATGCGCGAAGTTGTTCACGCTCGCTCAATGGAGTTCCTACGCGTGCGAAACGACCGGCTTTCATCCGGACGTATTCTTTGTGACAAGGAGATATTTTTTCCTTACGATGGTTTTACGGGTTACAAGAAAAGTAACCAAAATCAATTTGGGAGAGCTTTACAGTTCACATTTGCATTAACGTGTTACAAGAACTATTTTCTCTACTCTTCTCTCACTGATTTTAATTCATTACGCTGACGCTTGCATCTTAATATACTGATCGCGACTTTGGGGTTTGTTATCACAGTATCCCCACTTAAAAACCGCCAAGGCTCCTCGCGACTTTGGGGTTTGTTTTCGCGTTTTCCCCGCTTAAAAACCGCCAAGCTACGCAGCTAACTACTTATAGTCTAAACACACTAACAAATATAGCCTGCATTGCATGCAGGCGTAAACGGGGAAGGGGTAGGGGTCGTGTGGGAAGAAACGCGAGGAAGAAGGGTAACAGCACCCTATCCCGATAAAGAAGCCCGTTTCCAATGAGCAGCTCAGTTCAATTTCTTCCGAACCCGCAAAATTCAAAAAAGCAAAAAAGGACGCTACGCACGGACAAGTACGCAGGTGCGGACCTATTTTTCTATATATGTTATCAATACGCTGGGCCGGGGGTAACGATAGACTCCTTGTCAATCACGTAACGCTTTTCCCCTAAATCGTTGCGTGACTGCCCTGATTCCAAGGTAACGAGTGTAAAGACTCGGAATTCGATCTGAGTTTGTCAAGAAATATATATTAACCGTCGCTAATCTCGTGTACTTTTATAAACTGCTCCAGAGCAACATATTGCTTTACAGAGATGCTCTTTCCAAAAAATGGGTTCATTGAAAGTAAGTGATTAAAAACTCGGAAAGCTACCCAAAAGTTGTCGAGTCGGCTAAACAATTGCATTATCAAATTATTGTTCTTTTTGATGTCACCGTGTCTGGAAAATAATGCGTCCACTTCAATTTTAAATTATGTTACGAATACATTACCTCTTACATGACAAGTTTGTCAGTATTAAGGCGTTGTTTTCGAAAAGTGAACGCGTCCTTGTTTGCTCGACTTTAGCGGGGCACACACATAGATTTTGCCAGTTGAAAGATCTCAAAAAGTGATGATTAAGAAGCTAAAAGCCGAACACCGTGGTGACAATCCTTTATCCGCTGTCCTCGAAGGCTTCATGGTTTTTCTTTTTGCCTTGTTTGGGCTTCTATTTGTTTGTTCTCTCTAAACAGAGGTACTGGCTAATCTTCAACTGGCGTGCGCTAATTTCTGTAACTCAAGATGGTCTTCAAGTCTTGGGTACTTTGTCTACGGTGCTGTATTATAGACGTTTTGGAATTGGTTAGTGATGGGTCGCAAATTAAGGGGACCGCTTAAACAAGAAAGCTTAGCACGAGATAAATGGTGATGAACTGGATTAAGAGAAGTTCGACCGCAATTAGATCGATCTTCAGGAATTTCTAAATCTGGACGTCATTTGGTGAACTCGAACATACTAAATTATTGCCATGGAGTACCTCTATGATCACTGCTTCGAACGATAGTTGTTGTGTATGCAAAATAGCACATGGCATAGCAAATACAACTATCATTTGTTATCTCAGATGGGCCGCGCCTTGGCCGGTTTAAACTATTATCTAAGAACTGTTTCTGCAAGCAGACTTTTAAAAGGTTAAAATAGTTAAGTTCTTGATGATTAAATCCGACCCTGTGTAAAGGAATTCTGAAATTTCCGTACCTTGTTCGATATTGGGTTTAAGATAAACAATCTTGTGAACGCTTTCGAGTTTTACTTATGCATATGTATCACGTTTCCATGCTAGCAGGTGTAAAAATAACTCTTTGGTATAAATCGACTGTCAAAATAAACTGCCAAATGTGTATTTCTGACTCTTTGATTGGTCATCAATCTTTTCATTCAGTTTAAACCTGCTGCTCTCATAGAACTTTGAGTATCATTTCCTCACACCAACAGCCAGTAACTGGCTACCATGACAACACTTGTGCCTATCAACAACGCCTTGAAACTCACGGTTAAGCAGTATTTCTTCACATAGTTGTCAAATCCCTTGCGTCCTTATTTGTTAATTTTTTCTTAAGTAAGATTACAATCACATTTATCTCACATCATTTTACACGGAGTGGCATAAGTTCTTCATAGTCTGTATCGTAAATCCACCGCCTCTTTGTCAGTGTTATCGCGCATAAAAATAGGTCCGCAATGCGTACTTGTGTTTGCTTTCATACATGATACTTGTACGAGTTGTTTTACGGATGTGCAAAAGCACTAATTGGAACCCAGTCTTCTCACCCTACTGGACACCGACTAGAAACCACGAAATAAGTGCTTCACTCTCGTAGACAAATAAATCAATTTCGTTGGCGCTCACATAGTATGGAAAAGTCTACACAAAACCAATGTCAGTTTGTTTAGCTTTGCAAAAAAGACAGTTTCCATGGCAACGGAATGCTCGAATTGGACAAATTGTTCGACTGTTATTTAATGCTTTATTTCTTTTATTTCGCCCGTCTCCATGGCTTTAAGGATCTAGTTAGTTTCCAAAAATGTATCGATCAATTAAATCAAGTTGCCTGAATATTTAAATCATTTCATGTATTAGCATTTTAGTCTTACAATAGCCCTTTTCGCGGTTAACTCTGTCTATTTGCATTACAATGAAATCTAGCGTGTATGCTATTGTTTCATAAGGAAGCTAAAAGAAATGCAAAGCGTCAAATCTTCGTCCGCTGTTGTCGAAATTTTTATGGCGATATTTTTCATGGTTTTTGTGTTCGTACTTTTTTGGTGATGAACCCGAGAAGAAGGAAAGATGATTCACCAACAGTGGCTGGTCTTCAAGTCCTGTCGATTTAAATCTTTAAGATGAAGAAACATCTTAATTGATAGACGGTGTTTTTAGCTGCTGGGGACAATTGCAACTTCTGAAGTATTATTTCTGAAGTGGAATTTTAATGACAATAAGAGGACGTAATTATACTTTCGTTTAAAAGACAAAGGATCGAAAGTCATCGGTTTATCGAGCTTCTCAACTTACAGCTGTCTGTGATATTCATGAATTCTAGATACGGGGAACCTGTGCATCACCACAGTGAACACTGATTGGACAGAAACACTGCCAAATAAAACTGTACTGAAATAAGTTCAGTTAAATGGCTCACGCTTCACTTTCTTCCTCTTGTGAAGAAAATTCAGACGAATTGGTTGTTGCATGTTGCTGTCTATCTGTCCATATGAAGGATCTATAAAAAAATTTTCACGGTCTGGTCTTTTCTTATAGAAAATAGAATTTGAAATATCTGTAAGAATGTTGGATGATAAAGCTCCGTAGAATGTAAGGACAATGACTGAGTTTCGCAATAACGAATAGGTAGTAACTTGATGTACCCTGTGATTGACACACTGACTGACAATATTGTTACTTCCTTCAGAGCGGAACCTCGATTTAACGAAGTCGCTGGGGACCGGCCAAATTTGTTCGTTAAATGGAGGGTTCGTTATATCGAAAACCTCGATATAACGAATTTGAGGGGAAACGACCAAAATTTTCGTTATATCGAGGTCATAGTTAATGATTGATTTGTAACACAGATGACGTCAGTAGAAATACTTAAGTGCAAATGTCTATGACATATAATAATCCGTTGACTGAGGGGTTGCTGTCTCTTTACCATAAGGTCCATAAGAATTGCAGCATTTGTTGACTGTTGATCTGTTCAGCGTTTATCTTCTGTCGCGTGCTGACAATGTAATTCGTTATATCGAGGTAGATTTTACGCTTGGGCTTTCGGATTATGTTCGTTATATCGAAGAATTCGTGATATCGAGGTTCTATTCCATACATTTTACTGTAACTTTGCCCGGGGCGTAGAATATCGTTGGTTATATCGAGGATTTCG
>JAHPZR010041413.1:12500-20768 GCA_019787425.1 Platygyra sinensis | reverse complement strand
ATTAAGGATATAAAGTTTCTCTGACATAAACGAGTGTTTGTGGTATAAACTATAAAGCCATGTTCTTTCAATATTTACAATATTTACACTGTCCCTGAAGGTTTTGCACCTCCAGCTACCTCTCTACCGACACATAATTCATGATTTCATGTGCGCTTATTGTGATTGTAACGTAACATGACCGATGTTTCCACTGTTTCCTCTAATGCTGCCTCTTGCTGCTTACTAAATGCATTTTGTAGCAGGCTAAACACTCGTTCAGCCGATGCTGAACTAGGCTGCACCAACAAGATCTTTTTGACTGCAGCAGACCAATTTGGGAGAGCAGCGGCATGTGTAGCCCACCAATGTACTTTGTCTTCTTCTGTTTCAATGGCTGCACCATCAGCAGTGGCCAGATAGTTTGGCAGCTCTTCCACAAGCTGTACAACCTCTGCATCAGTAATGAAACTAAATTGCTTTAGTTCCTGGACTGATACAGCAGTTGGACGTAGTGCTTGCACCTGTACTGGGCAACATAACCGTGCAGCCTTAAATGCACGAACAACATTGTGGAACTGCACACTGAATTTCTGTTGGTAAAAGCGGAAGCCTCGATTGATGCATGCCTTTCCTTGGGCAACTAACTGGTTGTACAATGCCATATTTCTACCTGCATGTTGGCGAGCTTTGGCCTCAGTGTTTGGATAAGAGTCAATGGCTATTGCATGTGCTAATGCAGACAAACGTTCATAGCAAGCAAATACTAAGGGACCATCCCCCTCAAGATAATAAGTTGCTTGAACAAAGTGCTTGCCCGCATCAATCATAGCAGCAAGCTCAATGTCTAAGTCTCTAGCAGTAACTGGATCATCAAAAATCTCCAACAGGCTTGCACGGCAAACAGGAGACAGGTTATCATTTTCTCTTAGGAAGGGCTCAACGTCCCCAAAAAACTCCATTACCTGATTGAGGACTTCCCATTTGCTCCACCATCTGGTTTTGGAATGAAGTCGCATTGCTGTGCCAGTTCTTGTCTTCCACAACAGCCGGGCAGCTGGACTTAGAGAAAACATGGTGTTCCAACACCTAGAAAATGTGTCTAGGACACTGAATTCAAAGTGTTTCCCAACATTGTCGATTGTGTGTGAGAAACAGATGACATTAAAAATATTGGGAAAGAAAAACATGACTTGACGCAATCCAGCCTCATTTACTGAGGCACCATCTCTCATTGCTGCTAGAAGCTGGTTCGGCTGTATTTTATACTCCACAGCCAAGCACTGAATCAGTCTTTGAGCAAGCTCTTCCCCATTCATGCTCTTGGCTAGAACTTCAAGTTTGAGAAGCCAGCACTAGCTGCTTCTTCCAAAGGATCTGAATATTCATCATCTTCACTCGAGCATGAATTATCACTCGCCTCCGCCATTTTGAATTTTTGAGCATATCCGCTGACCACTTTCGTCTGCTACCACAGGCAGCCCAGGGGACCGGTATTTTCACTGTGTTTTACGCAGAAATGGCCGAATCATACATAAAAGTTTAAATTAGAACTTTAATGGGTGGTTTTTAGACAAATTTTAGTTACAAATTGCCTTAAAAGGGCGAGAAAGTTATTCAAAAAGGAAAAAAAATGCTCGAAATCCGAAAAGTTGCTCGAAGGACTAAAAGTTGCTCCAAATCCGAAAAGTTGCTCAAAAGTTGCCGAGCAACTTCGGGACAGCCCTAATTGTATGGGGGGGCCGGGGGGGGGGGGGGGAAAGCAACGCATTTTGAAACGGAAAACAGTGCTTTTTTTAAAACTCTGTTTTAAAAACACAAAAAATTAGTGCAATTACACAAGTGTCCCAAGGAATTTTGTCCATGATTGTCTGATTTTTACGTCTCATGGAAAAATGCACAATTACTATGTTTTTTGGCCCTAAATGCATTTAGGACCCGAGAGTGTGAATATCTGAGTTACGACAGGCATTTCTTAGAGCTTTAACCCGGCTTTTCCGTATTGGACCCGCCGGGAAAGGTGTTGATCTCACATAATATAGAAACTTTTGTATGTGATAGCAGTGATAATGGAGTCGCTTGATTTGGATACGTAACAAACTGTTAACATTAATGTACAGTTCTTCAGATACTTCAATATTTAAACGACAAATCTGGTATTTAAGCCAATCTTAGTGACCACCTTAACAGTTATTACAGCTTGTTTCAGTGAGTACAAATACAGTGAGGCGCTTTACTCTTCGGGTGGTGACGTCAGCGTTCACTGATCATCGCACAGTACTCAGCGAAGAAAGACAGTGTTAATTCAATTTCCTCAAAGTATCGACTAAGAATGCCAGCCAAAATATATTTTCAACACGACAGTTATGGTCCTTTTTGGAAATAAGTTCACAAAAGTCATGTCACAGCACACTGGCAGTGAATGCAACGGTTCTCACTAAATCCAGTATAGAAAAGTGAACTTTAAAACAATTCTTAACAATGAAAAATGAGAACCTTGTTTGCAGAGCTCAAAATTAAGTTTTTCCCAGCAATAAAGGTGTGGGAGATCGATTTCCAAATACAGTTGACTTCAACACGTCTTAAATGTGAGCTTTTGGAAATATTTAGGCAGATTTTAAGGTTTTAAAGCGAGTACTGTGGCTGTGAACCGTTGAGTTATGCAAATAAAAAGGGACCAACTCATTGCGCATGACATCAAAAAATGTCACACAATGTCGTTTCGTAAACAAATAAAGGGAAATGATTCCCAATGGCTGGAAACAACTTTCAAATGCTTGGTTCGGTACCTTTTGGGTGAAAGTGGTGTTTGCGATGCACGTTCACCGCCTGCATGCATCACATATTCATGCTACAGTTGACTTCGAGATTTGACATTTCTGCGCGATTTCCAGAGGTGAAGACCTTCTGTTTTTCTTAAAAACCGAGGCTTTTGCTCGCTGTTCGACAGAAATTCTTGTCTTTACACCATGATCTATAATGCCCGTTGCTGCTTTTAGCATTAACCATGTTTGTCCCTTCAAATACCGCACGCGCCATTCTGAGATAGAACGCTGAAAATTCCGATTTACACCTCGCGTGGAGAAAAATTAAAAAGGAAAACAAAATGCGTTAATAAACCACGAAATAGCTCAGAAGCAGTCATTGTATAACGATCTATTCACAGAGTCTAGAAAAAACACATTTACAATCATGGACAAAAGTCTTGGGACAAATTTACATTTGTGGCGCTTTTTCACACGCGCCAAACAAACAGTCAAGCGCGAATTCATCTACACTTGTTCAGCCCCTCCCCCCCCCTTCCCCTACAATGTTGGACAAGTGTACACGCTCTATTTCTCTAGATTTTTAACATTGTATGGGGGGCGGGGGGGTGGGGAAGCAACGCATTTTGAAACGGAAAACAGTGCTTTTTTTAAAACTCTGTTTTAAAAACACAGAAAATTAGTGCAATTACACAAGAGTCCCAAGGAATTTTGTCCATGATTGTAGGTTCAATAGCATTGCTTCATTATTGGCAGAGATATTCTTAATTTTGTGTTTCACCACTGTACTTGCACAACCGATGACGTCATCAGTGACTAAATTTGTATAATAGGAAAACTTGAATATCTCTGGAACAAAAAAAGATATCACAGAAAGAAAAACGCCATTTTATTCTACTTTGAAAAGCCTTTTAAATAAGCATATTTTTTTAAATGACTTATTTTTCGGGTCATGTGCACTTTAATTGAAGTTACTCGTTTGTAAAGTATTAGTAGTCGTGTATTACTCATTTTAATTGGTATGTTAGTATAATGAAAGTAATTTGTTTGTAAAGTATTTTTGTAAATGCAATAAAAATGTAAAAAAAATTATAACAGTAACAAAAATTACTGAGTGCTCTTAGACTTACATGGATCAGTTCCAATTATCACTGAAAGATATATAGAAGCATGAGGAATTCTTCAGGACAAGTACTTTCGCTAGCACTCGAGCCTGGTAATAGAATACTAAAGACTGTTACAGGATTCAATGGCACTTATCTTTCTTAATACAATTTGAACTAAAAAATACTGGCCCACTGGTTGCAACTGCAAAGCTAATCTATAGGCATTGCCGTTGTGGACTGTTGTGAACACATACCATATAATTAAATATCAAGGTCTACGATATGATCTGAATTGCTTGAAGAATGACAAACAGTCAACACACAACTGAATCGGGATTACACATGCTGTTCGTTCAGTTTTGATATGTTTTCAGTAAATTATCTCTATGTACAGTAGTTTTTCTTTGCATACTGACACTGTGTTTGGAACAGTTGCACATCACAAGGTGGTATCTGAGGTGATCAACAATGGCTGTCAGCAATTTTGGCTTGAGAACAGTTTCTTGTGAGTTTTGAGCACCTTCCCAATGTATTTTGTTCAAACAATTTTTTAACAAATAATAATAATAATTAAAAATTATAACGCGCCTTTTCCATGCAAATATGATCAAAAGCGCGTAACAATTGATACTTAAAAATATAATCCACTATACAACTGCACACAGTTGAAAACAACAGCTAGAGCAAAAGACAGTCACTTAGAGATTTGGTAAAAAGGCTTTTAAAAAGAATGCACTTGTGATCACAACATGGCCTTCTGGTGATGTCAAACACAATCTGCACTTGGGTTGGCTACATTAGACCTAAAATACTTATATGACTTGCTCATTACACAAATTTTTGAGGTGCTGCAATAATTTTTCTCATTTGAAATAAGCTAAATAAAGGACCTCAAAATAATATTAGGGTGTAAATTAATCACTATCCTGACTTGTATGGCCAAAGAGGCACGGATGGAGGCAAGTGTCTATTCGCTAGAAAAATGCTTGTCAGTGGCCAGCCCCTCTCAAAGGCATCACCTAACCAAGCTCCTACCAGAAGCATGCTCACCAAGAGGCTACCATTGAAGATTCTGGAAGTGCAGGAGTGGGTGGTTGACCCAATAAAATCAGCATGCTTCGGACTGCTGTGTGTGTTAGAGTTCGCCTGTCTAGGAGAAGGAAAACTATGATTCCCAATCAAGGTAGATGGGCACTCATTAGCCCTGGAAGGCAACCACCTAAGGGAAAGTAAACCCTGACAGAAAACCAAATGGCCCTCCAGGTTTGGGGGTTAGGCTGAGAGCTAACTACCCACTCCTATAAAAACATACTATTAACGAAACTGGAGACATTCTGAAAGGAAATCCAAACATTGATGGCATGGGGGTGACAATGGATAGACAGGAAACTGAGAAGACTATGACACCACTTAGTGAAAGCCTACGGGAAGCCCAGCGGCCAATGAGGTCACTAGTACACAAAATGTATGCAATGGATCCTGCAACACAAGTAGCAAATGACATGAGGCAGTATAAGATTGTTATCCTTGGGATAAGTGAATGTAGATGGGCAGGAGCAGGAAGAACCAGGCTCACGAAAGGAGAGACAGTACTTCATGCTTGAAAGGAAGATGCTCACCAAGGAAAGGTTGCTATTATGTTAACATCAGAAGCATCAAAGAGTCTAATAGAATAGACACCAGTGAGCAATAAAATCATCAGCAGAGCAGGAAGAACCAGGCTCACGGCAGGAGAGATAACACTTCATGCGGGAGAGGAATATGCTTACTAAGAAGGTGTAGCTATAGTGGGTTTCTTGCATGAAATTCTGAATTCTAGTAGATATGGTGCATTTCTGTTGTGTACAATTGTAAAATAAGTTATAATGTAAAGGTAGCCCCCATTGTACTTGCTCTTTCACTTGCATCACGAATCTTTTTGCTTACCATATTTGTGCGAGTCATGTGTCACGGGTCATTCACAACTGTCGGAGGCGGGAAATGGAGAATGGTGAACGGGAGCGGCGAATCCGTGTGAATATAACAACTCTGAAATGGGGAAGCTCTAAAATAAGGAATCTCATGCCGAGACTCCAAGATGCATTGTGTCCGATTCTTGGTGCCATTAATCACAGTAAATCAATATCATGCAACATTTATTGATCATTATTCTTACGGTTAGGCCTATTGTATTAAAGTGAAAATTATCTGAATTTTGAACGGACGCGTATGTAGGGAATCATTTAAACAGATGCCAAACAGGAAGATTATTTGATTTGAAAACTTACCCTGGTGCTAAGACCGAGGTCAAAGTGTCAGCACCATTCAAAGCAAACGTGCGAATATTGTCCCCATGAGAATGACTGTCTGTAAAATAACAACTGATGTAGAATCGAGAATGAGAACTCGTGATAACAGAATCTCTAACCATAAGAGTAATGTCGCGTTTTCAAATTTACCCGGCGAAGTGTGGATGGGGCGCATTGGTCATTATTCTTTCTTTGGCCATCGCGTATTCGGGAAAAAAGTTCAGCAATACATGTTTATCCCGTTTCAAGTCAACAATGTAAATGGCATGATACACGGAGCAACAGTTTTCAGGAACAGCAGTTGTAACATTTGGGGACCCTAACCGAAGTATGGCAACGAGATAATTGCGCAAACAATCGTGATTTGTTTTGTCGAGCAACTCGCTCTGTCTCTTCGCTACCGTAGCCTGCTTTCTTATTTCTTTGTCCGGTATAGCGTACGTTTGAGTTTAAATTGAAATCAAAGTGGCTGTATGAGCCACTCAACTTGGAAAATGGGCCGTTTCTAATCAGTGACAATTTTGATGCTACCGACTTGAGGTTTCAATCCGAAGGTTAAGTTAAGGTTTAAGCCCACTGGTATTGTTAAGAAATAGCGCAAAACGCAACGGTAAGAGAGTACACGAGGATATGTAACACTGTTGAAAACATTCACTTTAACAAAGTTATCGGTCCGTGAGACCGAGGCAATTATAGGGGAAGTCACGGTCGCTTGTCCGATCGCCAAAGCAAGTAATAGTTCTCATTTTCATATTCCTCTAATTTTTTGTTCCCAGCCATGCAGTATCGGAGATTTTTTGCTCTTTTTGATACCTTTTCTCATCTTAGAAATTAAAAAAATATGCGTTCGTAACGTTAGATCTAATCCGGAGGTCGTGGGTTCGATTCCCACCGAGGTCAAAAGATTTTTTCTTTACCTCGTGTGGTTCCCTGATTCCCTTACTAGGGCTAACGCCCAGTGGGTTATTCATGGGTTCAACTAGCACTTTAATTTACACTTCAGAGTTAATTCTCTGTTTCACCATTTATCTCCCTCAAGACATGACAATTGAAAAATCTAAAATATTTGTTGGAGGCTAGTGGACCTATGAGGAAACCGAAAGTACACAGGATCTAAATTCACCAGTCCTAACTGTGAAACTGATCAATAAATGTTGCATGATATTGTTTTACTGTAATTAATGGCACCAAGAGTCATCGGACACAATGCATCTTGGAGAGCTAGCTTTCTGATGACCTAGAAGTCCCGGCATGAGATTCCTTATTTTAGAGATTCCCCATTTCAGAATTGTTATATTCGCACGGATTCGCCGCTCCCCGTTCACCATTCTTCATTTCCCCGTCTCCTACAGTTGTGAACGACCCGTGACACATGACTCGCGCAAATATGGTCTTTGTCCTTAACGTGTGAGTAAACAAAGGGATTCGTGATGCAAGCGAAACAGGAAGAAAGTCAGTTGCCAAAAAAGTTAAAAACTGATGTATCCATCCACCTAGGAAAAATCCGTTACTATGTTCGTATAAATACGTTTAAAGTGTTATAACCACAGAAAGTTGTATAGAATCAAAATTGAGGGTGGAAAGTTTCCTCTTTTAAAGTTTCAGATGTGAACGTGGTGAGGAAGAAGTCAGTGATTTGAGGAAACTTAACCTCCAGGCATTATTTCCGCATGGCTTGAACTCAATACGTGACGGTGTGAAGTGACGCGTTTAATCGTGTAAAAAGTTTCTTCCGCTGAATACCTTGCGTTCTCGGTATAAATAGGGTTTACCGTTTTGGCAGATAGTTGTGTACGGTCAGATCCCTTTGAGGAGGTAAGAACTTTTACACTAGAAAACGTTTATAACTTAAAAGTGATATAATTTCTTCCGCTTTCTCAGCTCTTTCGGATGGTTGTGGGTCACAGAAAGGAAAATTTCAAAGATAGATACGAGAATCTTCAATTTCTTTACTGAGTCAATTTTAGGATTTATGAGGAAGACAATTGCTCCTTTTATATCCTTTTTTCTTCGTGATAAATCATCACCCAGAATCCAAGTTGTCGTACAACAGTTTTCAAAAATCACTGCGGAAACTAACATTGTCAGTTTGTCGAAACATTTGGATCCCATTTTGTAGAGTAGCCACTT
>JAHPZR010041413.1:7500-10000 GCA_019787425.1 Platygyra sinensis | reverse complement strand
AAATGCTTAATTAATGCAACACTCACGGCACAAAGAGACTCTCTACTTACGAAATCATTCACATAACTAAGGAATCGACGATACTGTTGCATTTGATCTTTATGAAATGATCACCTAACGGCAGTTATTGTTCACACCCGAAACTCGAAAGACCACTGAAGATTACTATAAATATACCTTCTACTGACATACTGATAGTTCTCATCCTGGCGATCTTTAATTCTGCGTACTCACCAATATTAAAAAGTGTACAGCGTTTCAGCTCTGTTCTTGACACGCGACATAAAAATTATGGCTGTGAGTCGAAAATCTTGAAAAAGCTTTCAAGCTGAGAAGCTTCTCCGTGGCTGTCAGGGTTTTGCAAAAATGAGAGTTGCGAAACTTGTCACCTCGACATGATGATAGTTAGGTTAGATATGTAACCCTGTACAGGCATTACCGCAATCCCAAGCACACTTGACAACGATAGGCCCACTAAGTATTTTTCCTTCCTCGCGCAATTGTAATAGGAAAATGTTTTGTAAGGATTTTGATCACTCTTAGTGATGCAACGAAACATTGCTTCGTACAAGCCGGTAGTTACAAAGGACTCGAGCTTAGTTTTAATTTCGTTTTTGTTATTTTTTTAACTGACCGTTTTACTTGCAGCCCTTCTCAACGACGATCTCACTGACGATACAGAATGCGCGGTAAAAATCAAGGGATGCAACGGATTCAGCAAGTGGTGAGTCCATAAGAGAGCAATTTTCCATCCATTTAACAAGCTAAACAGAAAAATAAGAGTAAATAACCAGTTATTAGTTTCGCAGAACTTATTCACATGGAATAGTCCTAAAGTGATGACGTCACTAAAAGCATTTTTTTTGAAATTATGGGATATGATGTCATATTTTTATAGAGAATCCTAAAAGATGCACTCAACCCAAAAATTAGCTCTGAATTGCAATTCCCGATGGAGATATACAGGATCAAAGTTTAAAAGCATCCCATACAAACCCTTCAAAATTTGACCGACTCAAAACCGACTCAAAAAAACCGACTCAAAATTATCAGTAGAGAGATTTGTATGGGGCAGTATCCAACTTTCATTCTTTATGTTTCGGCTGGGAATTACAATTCAGAGGTAATTTTTGGCAAGAGCCCTTTTTTATTAAAGGACGCTCTTTCCGAAAATGGCGCCAAATCCCATAATTTCACAAATTTATTTTTTGTGACGTGACACCTTAGGACTCTAATGCTCCGTTCACACCAAAGCTTAAATATGTTTAAAAGCTGTTTAGTTAAACACGGTTTAAAATTGTTTTCTTTATAAAAGCTGCTTACTGATGTTTTTTTTAACTTAAAATTTAGCTCAAATTAAAAAACATGTTTAAGTTCATCTACATCCTGCATAAAAGCCTGAGTTGCAGTTTCTCTTTAATAGTTTTGAATTCATTTTTCTAAACCTGGTTTAATTAAACATGTTTAGTTGGTGTGGATGGGGTATATGTTTGATGGTTTTAGTCTCAGTCAATCAGACAGACAATTTTAGAGAGTGAATTTAAAACTAGGAATCGAAGTTTTTGCGGTTCTTTTATGACATGGTACATGAAGTGTATTATATACGCTTTGGCTTGTATCTTTAATTAACTACTCCTTGTGATCGGGTTATGACTAGCCTGCGTAGCTTGGCGGTCTTTAAGCAATTTGAGGGCGCTGGGAAAGCGGGAAAGCCGCGAGAAGCCTGGGAGAGAGACATTTAGCGGATTCGCGTTCACATTGCTTAAACCGCCAAGCCACGCAGGTCAGGTTATGACTAGTTGACAATACTCAACAGGACAGTGAACACCATATGATGTTTACACAATATAGTATTCTTTATCGCCAGAACAGTCACGTCATACGACAATAGAACCCCATTTCTAACGCGGAAAACTGAAAAAATAGAGACCCAGTACGAAAAGGAGTAGCGCTCTAGGCTTTAGCTCTGATCGACACTGATTAGGCCTAAGCGCTGATTTGGAAATGGTTAGTTTTAGTATTGATGAGCAGCTCTATAACTCGATAGAAACACGGAGCAAGTTTTCTATTTCTTAAGTGTTAAAAATTACTTTCCCGGTTTGGTGTAAAGCGTATGCCAAGGAGAAGATAAGCAGACGACCCGGGTTCCAGGCCCATTCAGTACAGTTATTTTTCTTCTTTTATTATTTGGAGTTTAAATTAGGTTTTACAGTATGTAAGGTAACATGGAAGAATGAATGTCTTTTAGAACGTTGTGAACAAGTGCCAACCTTGTGATCGGCGACTCAGATTAATTTGCATTTGTTTTACTTGTGTTGGTAAGTAAGTCGGTGAGTTAGTTCGGTAAGAATCGTAAAGTGTTCGGAAATCCGATCATTCAAAGGCTCGTTCTTGAAACAAACTCATTGGTTAGTTCTGGTTTTCGGTTCTGAACGCTATTGCCGGCGCAGTTCGATCAGCCATCGGGTGGAATGGCTCAACTCAAAGCATGCGTTTGCCT
>JAHPZR010041413.1:0-2500 GCA_019787425.1 Platygyra sinensis | reverse complement strand
ATTCGGGATCTCGAATTGCATGATTTGTTTACAGGCTTAAGGAACAACGGGGGTCCGGGAACGGGGAACCCCGTAAAGAAGAAGCTAGTGCTTGTTTACATCAACATTTGCACAATTTTCAGGTTGGTGGTTTTTGGTTTTACTTTCAGACCAACTTGAACGACCAAATCCATTTCTTCCGATCATAACCAAAACACAAATCCTCTGTGTTTCATTGAACGCGAAAAATCAACTTTCCCGCGAATGAAAGAGGCTAGTTTGTCACGTATCTTCTTTACAGGGCTCCCCAGTTGTTCTTTAAGCCTTGTTTTCAGACTGAGATTAATTGGTTCGACCGGAGGGAATGCACGCGAAAAACAAACCAAAATTTTTGGTTCTCCAAACGATTTGCACAGTTTTCACACATCAACGAAGCTGGTCGAGCTGGTGCACACAGCGGTCAAACGCAAAAATCCAACGCCACTTCCGGTTTTCGCCGCCTCGAACTTCGTAAGAGTTTGAAGAGAAAACCTGCAAGACTTCTGTAGAAAAATGTTATAAAAATAGTACTGTGAGAGAAAATTACAAGCTGGGAGGACTTTAGGATGTCCATCACTAAATGTCCTGGTCATATGCGAAGTTTAAAGCTTAACTTTTCAGTTCAGCGACTGTCTCAACTTTGGGCTTGAAAGCGAAAATTTTCGAAAATTTAAGACTTTGTTAAGCGAAAGTTTTGGGGGGAACTGCGCACGCGCGCCCCGTTTGACCGCTGTGTGGAGCTGGTGTCAAAGCGGCAATACCGCTGACCAATAAAGGACGACGTGGGAACCTCGTGAAGATGCGTGAAAGTTCAATCGCAGGGAAGTTGATTCTACGTTCAATGAAAGACAGTATTTAACAACAATAACAAATAAACTTTATTAATATTTAACAATTAAAAGAAGAACATGTACAACTCGCATATAGCGTAAGCTATTGTAGTCGAGGCGAGTTGTGCAGGGAGGAAAAGAAAAAAATTAAACCAATTTTGTAAGCTTCAAATAACAGACTATGAACAATGACAGGAATAAACTATAAATAAAATACAATCATTAGGCATCCGGAGATAATGATTGGTAATAGGTAGCTTAATAACCTAAACAAACTAAACAGGCGAAGAGATTAACAGTGAATGGTTAATGAAATTATGGTTTGGTTATGATAGGAAGAAATTGTTTTGCGCGTCAAATTGGTCTGAAAATAAAACCAAAAACGAAACCAAAAAATTGTTTGCATGTTAATGTAAAGAAAACATGCAATTTGAGATCCCGAATAAGACTTTGCCCAGAAACCTTCAAAAAGACTGCTGGATTCCTAATTACAGTTACAGGATTTCGACACCTCCAGATATTTATTAACTTCTCCCGAAAGTCATCTTTTTAGCGGTTCTCGCGTTAGATTACTAATTTCGCAAAATCTACTTTGCCAAAGAGCGCCAAACTCAAATTTTGAAAAATTTGATCCCCAAAGGTTTACAGTAGCCATAAAAGATCGAATTTTTGTTTTTGCCGGAATTTGAATCTTAAATAGTAATTCTAAGTAGGTTTTGTGTTTTGAGCGTAGAACCTTTCGCCCAGTGCATTTTTTCGAAGTTATGCATTGAAATGTCGGAGCTTCTGGACATCGGGTAAAATATGGAGTGGACCTTGGACCGTTGGTCTATTTTATGGACTATTTTTTTGGACTATTGTTTGGACCAAAAATGTTTCTTGTCCTTTTTTGTTAAATCGGAAATAAACATGAGGGTGTCATTATAAAAAAGTGTGGAATGTATACCTACCCTTACAGACTCTTCTCGAATGCCATGCGGAGTGCTTCTTCTTGGGAAACCCTTTGAAATCGATCAAGCCATGATGACGAAAAGTTGACTTCATCCTGACTATCGGAGGAACTTCCACTAACAATATTAGCATAGCTCGTGTTTCTTGTTTCGATGAATTTATGACGATAACGGAGAAGATCGAATACTGGATCTAAAATCTGAACGGTGTACTTACTTGCTGGACACTTTGTTTCTGTAACTGGCAACTGAAAAGGGATCACATTGTGTCTCATGTTATGGCAAAAAATAGTAGCAATTTTTCTATTGTTCTGTCCGGAAAGAACATTTAAGAGGGAATGTCCACTAGGACCGAGCCAGTCGTGGCACATGATGAAAAATCAAAATTTTTCATATTCTTCCAGAGATAGCCATGGTAAGCCTAGAAACGTGGTGTGATTTTTTTCTTGAAATATCTTTTTTAAACCCGCTAAAAAATCAAAAATCCGTTGCGGTCCCACGTCTGGTCAAAAACAAGCAAATTCAGTGACTAATACCTTATCATAAACTTCGCTCTGTTTAATCCCCATCAAATAATACTCCAGTTTGAGCCTGGAAATTTATTTTTGAGGAGTTTACTAGTCTTTTGAGGCCAATTATACTTCTGTGGTTAATTTTCAAGGTGACGACGAGCCGCTTAAAATCACTAAAATTCACTCCTAA
>JAHPZR010041412.1:5000-40000 GCA_019787425.1 Platygyra sinensis | reverse complement strand
AACAAATAAAGAATTTAAATATCTACAAACCCGCTTATAGCATAGCTAATCTAGGCGGGTTGTACGAATTACAGTCATATTTACCGAGCAGATAGTGATTTAAAAACAGCTACTAAATAAATAAACATACACACACATTAATAGTTAATCAAGCACAAAGGTAAAAAGGTAAAGCAAATTAAGAGGTGTAAAGTAGATAAACGGCTAAATGCAAGTTTGAAAGCTATAGTGTATAATAATTACTTGTATTTAAATTCAGTATTAGAGAATGGGCATCAACATAACAGTCCTCAATTTCAAGTACAGTTAGAAGCAACTTATGAATTTTTCTTATGCTCTTTTCGTGAGCTTACGCCAATCGGGGTGTAGACAATTTCATAATCTCGCACCGAAAGCAGGAAAAGACTTAAGTTTTACATGCAATCTAGATTTCTGTACAAAAAGATTATCTGCACACGAGAAACGCGTGTTGTGAGCATGCATGTCAGATGAATGTATGAAGAATTCACGAATATTTTTAGGTGTAGAATGAGTAGAAACATCATGCATTATGGTTGAGACCGTTTCAAAGTAGAGCATATTTACAGGTAAGATGTTGGAAACAACAAAAAGAGGGATGGCATGAGATCTTTTGCTGGCAAAGAAAATTAGGCGCAGTGCACGCTTTTGCAGAGTGAGAATCTTTTTTAAATCACACTGAGATGCCTGGCCCCAAACAAGGAGACAGTAGAGCGTGTAGGGAAATATCAGCGAACGGTAGACTTGAAGAAGGGTATTTAGAGGTACATGGTGCCTCAGCCTGGCAATTATGCCTACTATTTTACTGATCTTCGAAGCGATATGATCAATATGAGGCCTCCAGGTTAAATTTTTGTCAATCAGTACTCCTAAAAATTTTACATAATCTTTGCATTCAAGAAGCGCGAATCCATTATTAATAATGGTAAAAAGTAAAACTACTTACATTATAAATAATAAATATAACTGAGAATATAAGAATTCGTATTGAAAAACTTAGGAAAGATGTTGTTCTGAAAGTTGCCCTTTTATAGCTTGCTTGAACGACTGCAAGGAAGCGCAATGCTTCATATGGCGCAATGTACTCCAGCGGGTTGTCTAATTTTCGAGGCTACATTTGCAAAATATATGAAACAGTTTAGATACACCATGAAAAAGCTAGCGGGAACAGGGATGAAATCAGATGTTCAACCATTGGCTATACCCGGCCACTCCAAAATACTTCTAGAAATAGCGGCTACGCACAGACAAAACTCCCACCTCCATAAAATATTGGGGACGGCGATTAAGACATACAGTGTTCTCGTTCTTAAAACGTGAAAAAAAGGTGAAGCATCCCAAACGATAAACGCCGTAGTGGCGTAGCTTAGTAGCTATGTAACCACGAAGCCGAGTAGCCACCTGGCCGAGTAGCCGAGTATGAAATACGTGTATGTTGACATTTTTATCCTTATAATAGCACCATGATTATAGTCACTATTGCTTGCTAAATTCACGTTTTCGACGATTGTTTCTTGTTCAGCACTGAGAATTGGCCCATATTTATTTTACATAGAGAAATTTATTACTCAAAGCAAAACAAGATAAGGTCACCGTACTCGTTTTCGAGAAAATAGCGGTTTACCTCCATGGCGAGGTTCAGCCGCAAAGAAAAAGCCGCCATTTTGTAATGCGCGCGCTAATGACGCGTGAAATTATACGCAGTAGGAATGCGCAATGCAAAACTGGGGAGACACATGAAAAACACACCATTATTTCAAAGTTTTTTCATGGCTAAGATTTAATTCCAAACCATGGCAAGGCATACATGTCTAGAAAGGTTAAAAACCAAAGATATTAAAAAAACATATTTTGTGCACCAGAACTGTACTGTAACTGCTACCTGCTGAGGCATGCCAGGGCTTACTCGAGAAAAGATAACTCCCACTAAAGTAGATCATAAACGGCACGCAATGCGTGCAGAGGCGATGACGTTGAACTACTATTTGTAAAATTGTTCCTAGAACACTGGAACATAAACAGACAAATTGTTTCTTAAACTTTATAGTGGAACTTGTGTTTGGAGTCAGGCAAAATCATTTCGGTTGTTGGAGATTGTGCTGTTTATAATTCAATGCAATAAAGTTAAGACTTCGAAATAAATCGACAATTCACACTTATTAGGGTAAAAATACCCTCCACAGAGGAGTGAATCGTACGCGACATAAGCGCAACGCGACAAAAGCGCGAAGTTACCCATCCAAAAGAATTGTAGATTACGAGGGTATAACTATTAAAATAAAAAAAAGTTAAGGTTTTCCGAATAAAGCGCCCTGTTGCTCAAAGTACAGAGATTTACTAATCAAGTTCGTTTCCGTTCGGATTTGACCAGGAGGACGTGATCAACATCGCAATGTCTTCTTGACACCTTTGTCTAAAAAAACCGTGCCGGGGAATTTTGATTACTTGTCTGGTTTGTTTTTGACACGCAGTTAAACTTCGAGTTTTGATAAAACACGTATTCTTTTCACTAAAATAGTCATAACTTTTGAAATAAGCCAAAAACAAAAAATCCCCTACACGGTTTTTTTTGCCTGATTATCGGGTAACATTCAACGTTTCTTCAACGGCATATTTCAGCTTAAATCAATAATCTACGAACGGAGAACACCAAGACTAGTTCGTCGACTATACCAAACACAAACGTTTGGTAATCTTTCAAACGCCGCAATTTGTCACGCAGCTATTCATGCAAGTATTTCTCGTAACAACCCTTTGACAGCTATCAATTAGAGATAATTAATGCAAAAAATAGGTTTTTCGTTTGTAACTTTGAATTGCACAGAATCAATCCTTCTTCATAGAATTTTTTAATTTGTAAGATCGTAATAAGATCTCTGAAAAGGCAAAAAACATTTTTATGAAAAATTGTCAATTTTGGAGTAAGAGCATAGAAATTTTTGAAAAGTTAAAAGCGCATGAAATGGTGACCAGTCAAGTCTGATACAGGAGCTCGGATAGGGTAACATAGGGACTGGACCAATGGACCCTTGAACCATTGGACTTTTTTTTGGACTATGTCTGATTAGCGACACTGCGTTTACTTTTAACGTTTTATTAGGGAATTATGCTACACTCATAAACCATCCTCTTTTCAATACACGTGGCGATTAATAAATAAAGGCTGATTACATTTTTTCCTTTCAGACGAAACAACTGAACAAGACGACTTGCGACAAAACGAAATTTCATTACAGTTCCCCGCACAGTCGACGCACGAGCTTTGTTTGATTCACTTAGCCACTCGTTCTCTCTCCCTCCCTCTCTATGTCTTTTTTTTCTTGTTTGGTTTCAGCTTTAATACAATGCGAGAAAACATTTTGTACGCTTGTTTAAGCATTTTGTAAACGCTTATCTCACCAACACACACCTCAGCTAAAAAGCACCATCAGATGGCTTTAAGAGGGAATGTCCACTAGGACCAAGCCATATCGCAAATATGTGGCACATGATGAAAAATCAAAATTTTTCATATTCTTCCCAGAGATAGCCTATGGTAAGCCTAGAAACGTGGTGTGATTTTTTTTCTTGAAATATCTTTTTAAACCCGCTAAAAAATCAAAAATCCGTTGCGGTCCCACGTCTGGTCAAAAACACGCAAAATTCAGTGACTAATACCCCCGGGGGGGGGGGGTACTCCCTTATATGAGCTTAATGGGGGACGTGCGGCCAGTCAGGGTATGTTTTTCGGGATTTTTGTCTTAAACAGGTATCGAATTTGTCATTTTTTATCTTAATCAGGGTATCGATTCATCAGTTTTTGTCTTAAATGGGATATCTTTTCTTGGACGATAAATGGCAAAATTTTTACAAGCTCTTTTAAATTATTATTGTCTTTTGTTGACTTTGGCATTGATACCAGGTACATTAATTTCCACTGATTACACAACAAGAAAGCCACACAATTTGTAACCGCAACTTTAAATCCATGTCTTAAACAGGGTATCAAAAATCGGAGTTCTGTCTTAAACAGGGTAGGAAAATCAGCGATATTTGTCTTAAACAGGGTCAGGGTATGAGGGGCCGGGCCGCACCTCCCCACCCAGGAATATATCAAGTACCCCCCCCCCCCCCGGGCTAATACCTTATCATAAACTTCGCTCTGTTTAATCCCCCATCAAATAACACTCCAGTTTGAGCCTGGAAATTTATTTTTGAGGAGTTTACTAGTCTTTTGAGGCCAATTATGCTTCTGTTGGTTAATTTTCAAGGTCACGAAGAGCCGCTTAAAATCACTAAAATTCACTTCCTAAAAATTCTTAATTATGCACACTTTTTCAATCGGCAAATTCGCTACCCGGTAAAACACTAAAACACCTAAGATTTTGACGTTCGAAAGATGAAATGTCAGTGTAAAATCTGGTATAAAAATTATTTTCGGGCTTTACATCAGCGCTGAGTACTAACGCTCTCAAAATCGTGATAATCACAACACTAACGTGCTAGAAACGAAAACAATAGGCAAGTGTCTGGGATTCGATAATCAAAAAGAACCCTTAAAATGTCTTCCTATATTTGATTTCCTCGGTATTTGGACTTAAACTATGGCAGAAAAGTGATGTTTAAGCTTACTTCCTGTGAGACATTATATCCAAACGTTAAGTACTGGCATATTCAGAATCCTATACCCACCATAATCATTGCGGCGCGTGGTGTTAGGGGAAGTACATCATTTTCTCATTGACATTCAACCAATGAATCCGAGAAAATCCAGCACATTTCTGTCCCCTATTCTAAAACAGCAATCCATAAAAGTAGTGAAGCCTTCTAGCGTCAGTCCCTTGCTTGTAAAGAGAAAAGCTTATGTTCTGTTCTCGTTGTTTTAGTGTTTTACCGGGCAGCGAATTTGCCAATTGAAAAAGTGTGCATAATTAAGAACTTTTAGGAAGTGAATTTTAGTGATTTTAAGCGGCTCGTCGTCACCTTGAAAATTAACCAACAGAAGTATAATTCAACTCAAAAGACTTGTAAACTCCTCAAAAATAAATTTCCAGGCTCAAACTGGAGTATTATTTTGATGGGGATTAAATAAAGCGAAGTTTATGATAAGGTATTAGTCACTGAATTTTGCTTGTTTTTGACCAGACGTGGGACCGCAACGGATTTTTGATTATTTGGCGGGTTAAAAAAATATTTCAAGAAAAAAATCACACCACGTTTCTAGGCTTACCATAGGCTATATCTGGGAAGAATATGAAACATTTTGATTTTTCATCATGTGCCACGACTGGCTCGGTCCTAGTGGACATTCCCTCTTAAATGTTCTTTCCGGACAGAACAATAGAAAAATTGCTACTATTTTTTGCCATAACATGAGACACAATGTGATCCCTTTTCAGTTGCCAGTTACAGAAACAGTGTCTAGCAAGTGAGTACACCGTTCAGATTTTAGATCCAGTATTCGATCTTCTCCGTTATCGTCATAAATTCATCGAAACAAAGCACGAGCTATGCTAATATTGTTAGTGGAAGTTCCTCCGATAGTCAGGATGAAGTCAACTTTTCGTCATCATGGCTTGATCGATTTCAAAGGGTTTCCCAAGAAGAAGCACTCCGCATGGCATTCGAGAAGAGTCTGCAAGGGTAGGTATACATTCCACGCTTTTTTATAATGACACCCTCACGTTTATTTCCGATTTAACAAAAAAGGACAAGAAACATTTTGGTCCAAACAATAGTCCAAAAAAATAGTCCATAAAATAGACCAACGGTCCAAGGGTCCAGTCCATATTTTACCCGATGTCCAGAAGCTCCGACATTTCAATGCATAACTTCGAAAAATGCACTGGGCGGAAAGGTTCTACGCTCAAAACACAAAACCTACTTAGAATTACTATTTAAGATTCAAATTCCGGCAAAAACAAAAATTCGATCTTTTATGGCTACTGTGAACCTTTGGGGATCAAATTTTTCAAAATTTGAGTTTGGCGCTCTTTGGCAAAGTAGATTTTGCGAAATTAGTAATCTAACGCGAGAAACGCTAAAAAGATGACTTTCGGGAGAAGTTAATAAATACCTGGAGGTGTCGAAATCCTGTAACTGTAATTAGGAATCCAGCAGCCTTTTGAAGGTTTCCGGGCAAAGTCTTATTCGGGATCTCAAATTGCATGTTTTCTTTACATTAACATGCAAACAATTTTTTGGTTCGTTTTTGGTTTTATTTTCAGACCAATTTGACGCGCCAAACAATTTCTTCCTATCATAACCAAACCATAATTTCATGAACCATTCACTGTTAATCTCTTCGCCTGTTTAGTTTGTTTAGGTTATTAAGCTGCCTATTACCAATCAATTGTGTAAACATACATGTATTTATCTCCGGATGCTCTTGATTGTATTTTATTATAGTTATTCCTGTCATTGTTCATAGTCTGTATTTGAAGTTTACAAAATTTTTTTTTTCTTTTTTCTCCCTGCACAAATCGCCTCGATAGCTTACGCTGTATGCGATTTGTACATGTTCTTCTTTTAATTGTTAAATATTAATAAAGTTATTTGTTATTGTTGTTAAAATACTCTGTCTTTCATTGAAAACGTAGAATCAACTTCCCTGCGAATGAAACTTTCACGCATCTTCACGAGGTTTCTCGACCGTCGTCCTTTATTGGTCAGCGGTATTGCCGCTTTGACACCAGCTCCCACACAGCGGTCAAACGGGGCCGCGCGTGCGCAGTTCCCCCCAAAACTTTCGCTTAACAAAGTCTTAAATTTTCGAAAATTTTCGCTTTTAAACCCAAAGTTAAGACAGTCGCTGAAAAGTTAAGCTTTAAACTTCGCATATGACAAGGACATTTAGTGATGGACATCCTAAAGTCCTTGTAATTTTCTCTCACAGTACTATTTTTATAACATTTTTCTACAGAAGTCTTGCAGGTTTTCTCTTCAAACTCTTACGAAGTTCGAGGCGGCGAAAACCGAAAGTGGGCGTTGGATTTTTGCGTTTGACCGCTGGTGTACCAGCTCGACCAGCTTCGTTGATGTGTGAAAACTGTGCAAATCGTTTGGAGAGCCAAAACTTTTGGTTGTTTCGCGTGCATTCCCTCCAGTCGAACCAATTAATCTCAGTCTGAAAACCAGCTTAAAGAACAACGGGGGAGCCCTGTAAAGAAGATACGTGACAAACTAGCCTCTTTCATTCGCGGGAAAGTTGATTTTTTGCGTTCAATGAAACACAGAGGATTTGTGTTTTGGTTATGATCGGAAGAAATGGATTTGGTCGTTCAAGTTGGTCTGAAAGTAAAACCAAAAACCACCAACCTGAAAATTGGGCAAATGTTGATGTAAACAAGCACTAGCTTCTTCTTTACGGGGTTCCCCGTTCCCGGGCCCCCGTTGTTCTTTAAGCCTGTAAACAAATCATGCAATTCGAGATCCCGAATGAAACTTTGCGCGAAAAATGTCAAAAGACGACTGGATCCCTAATGACAATAACGAGATTTCGACACCTTCAGATATTCATTAACTGCTCCTGAAATTCCTTTTCTTAGTGTTTGTCGCCTTCGTTTACCAATTTTGCAAATTTTCTTTGGCCAATTGCTGCATAAGTTATTACTCTATGAAGGACGTTCGCACGAAAATCTTCCAGTCGATAGATTTTATTCAAATTTTCAACGCAGCCGGATAATGAAATTCGTCTCAGAAATGCAAAAAAAATATGGGGTCACCGACGTCGTTTCTGAGATAGAGCGTGTGGAAAACTACACTGATTTTGAAAAATTGGCGCACGTAATTCCGACATGGTCTACAGGAGTTCATAGTTAACAACTATTCACCAAAGTGGAGCCGCTTGGCGGCTCGGTAAATATAACGCTAGCCACCGACACTGAGGTGAATAGTTGTTTTAGTATATACTAAAACAGTGAGATAATATACACCACAAAAAAATTAATGTGGATGATTTCTTCACTTGTCACGGATGCAAACCGGGACGCCATTTTCTCTTGAGTTGCTCGGAAGTAACTAGTACAGGATATTCGGAGTTTGACGAGCCAATGAGCGCGCACGTTTAACACTAGTCACTGTATTAGTATATAGCAATTAAAAATATCGAAGGGGAGTCAAGGGAAGCAAACTATCTTACTCACATTTTGTAAAGTGGCGGCTACTCGGCTACACGGCCACTCGGCTACACGGTTACTCGGCTACACGGCCACTCGGCCACTCGGCCACACGGCTACTCGGCTACACGGCTACTCGGCCACCTGGCTACACGGTTACTCGGCTACACGGCTACACGGTTACTCGGCTACACGGTTACTCGGCTACACCGCTACACGGTTACTCAGCTACACGGCTACACGGCTACTCGGCTTTCAGCAACATGACTACACGGCTACTCGATCTCGACTACCACGTTTCGTGGCCACGTGGCTACGTGGCGCGGCCACGCTGCGTCTTAAAGTTCTTGCTTTTGAGGAAGAAGGGAAACTTACTGAAGGAAACAATCAACAATATAACCATATAAAAGATTGACATATTTATTAAGCGTTTTTCTAAATCAGTTTAATTTTACAGTTGTTGCATCTCTGGAAGATAATGTGTGCCTTACAAAAAATCATTTTCCAGTTCACCTCAGTGAAAAGATTATCTCAGTATTTGATCTAAGAGGGTAAAAATCCTACTTTGACGTCAAAATTAAGCCGTTATGTTATTTAGATCACTTAACAATGTCACGGTGTATTTAAATGAGACGCAAGGCTCATTATTTACTACATATGCATTACTCTAGTTCAGCGTAACTGACGTTGAAAACTTTGTTGTTCTCTTTAAGGCAGAATTTTCTTGATTATTCAGCATTTTCAATACCAGTCTAGCAGTGGCTGAAGTCATAGTTGGAATTATTCGAGAGATCTCCCTGGCAGTAATCCCGCCACGCATACCTGCGAGAATGATGGAAAAAATAGGCAATCAAGGAATGCATGTGGCTTTCTTACACACATGAAAGGGATGCAAAACGTTTGTCAGACAATTCTAGTGAGTCGCGCGAGTGACATAAGCTGTATGCAACCCAGCGTTATATGATCGGAGTTATCGCTCAGTTGGTATAACACCTAATGCCAATAACCGTCTTATCTTCGTCCTTTATGCTACTCTTATTTTGGCCTGGGGAAAGAATTGTCGCCGATTTTAAGGCTCATTTGCTAGAATTCAGTCGAGAACGCTTCGTTTGCGTTCGAGTTTAACATTGCACGCAAGCTGTTTACAAACAAGCGTTACCTGACCAGAATCTTTGCTCAGTTATGTTAGTACAAAACTTAAGCATTTATCTAATGCAAAGAAATACAAATGAGAGCTGTAACGCAATCATCGTTCAACATAACTTTTCACTTGCGGAACAGTAGTATCAGTTTCAATCTGTTTGCATTTTGAAAGTCCTTAAATGCTACTTTTATTTTGTCCTGAGGACGGAATTCTCGCTTTACGAAGAAACGCTGGAATTGCCAACACCGCATGACCATTCTGACTTTCGAACACAAACACCACTCAGTCGCGATCGACATTTTCCTGTAAATTCTCACCAAACCACCATACTGCCTCAAGACTACTTTGTGACGAGGTCATTGAGACACTCGGCTGAGTGATAGCTGTGCCCAAGGTTAAGGGCAAACAAGCAGCAAACTATCGTACACGAATAACTCACATCCTACATGAAGTGCCGACCTTGCCTGTATCGCTGGACGAAAGGCAAACGCATGCTTTGAGTTGAGCCATTCCACCCGATGGCTGATCGAATTGCACCAGCAATAGCATTCAGAACCGAAAACCAGAACTAACCAATGAGTTTGTTTCAAGAACGAGCCATTGATCGGATTTCCGAACACTTTACGATTCTTACCGAAACTAACTTACTAACTTACTTACCAACACAAGTAAAAACACATGCAAATTAATCTGAGTCGCCGATCACAAAGTTGGCACTTGTTCACAACGTTCTAAAAGACCTTCATTCTTCCATGTTACCTTACATACTGTAAAACTTAATTTAAACTCCAAATAATAAAAGAAGAAAAATAACTGTACTGAATGGGCCTGGAACCGGGTCGTCTGTTTATCTTCCTCCTTGGCATACGCATTACACCAACCCGGGAAAGTAATTTTTAACACTTAAGAAACAGAAAACTGCTCCGTGTAATCAGGGCCGTACATAGCGGCAGGGGGCAGGGGGGCGGGGCAGTTGCCCCCGCCAGGAAAAACTAAAAGGGGTGAAAACAAAACGTCCGACTAGAAACCCTGTCTGTATACGGCATACTGTGAAGGTTTGTGGAGTTTGCCCCCGCAGACAAAAAATCCTAGGTACGGCCCTTGTGTTTCTATCGAGTTTTAGTATAAATCTACTAGCGTTCTATCACGAATGACGTCCTCTGATTGGCTACGCTACTCACGTTCTATTTAACAATTAGATTATGATCTCGAGATTTCTATGAGGTGATAGTTGATGAGGCCGAAGGCCGAATCAACTATCACCTCATAGAAATCGAGAGCGAATAATCTAATTGTTTTAGTAGAATTCTTTCTAAAGTTTAATTCAAATAACGGTTTCCAATTATTTCTCGACGTATTCTTAAACTTTGGACCTTAAAAAGATCGCCCGGATTGAGTTGACCCTGAGTTGGCAATTAAAATTGAAGTCGTGCACGCGCGCGCATCATTTTTTTCAATAATTTCAACTTTTTTAAGTCAAGAAACTGTAAATGTCCTTCTTTTAGTCTTCCCATGATTTTAATTATCCATTTTCAACAAAATTTTCCTCCAAAACTTTGACAAAACGAAAAAAACGTCGCCATTTCGTAGACGAGTTCCAGCCACTGCACACTAATGGCTGATAGTGTGCAATGGCTCAGCCAATCAGATTACAGCATTTGCATTAGTATACTAGTAGAATTCTACTAATCTGTCATAGATAGTGAGTAGCACAGCAGTGTGCCCTTGTTAACAAAATAACGGCACTTCTTGGCGTTCTCGAGGTGTCTCTAAAGAGGATTTAGATAAAATTTTGAAGGACTAGTAAATTTATACTAAAACAATTAGATTATTCGCTCTCGATTTGTATGCATGATAGTTGACTCGAGCTGCGCCCTTGTCAACTATCACGTGATAGAAATCTCGAGCTCATAATCTAATTGTTTAATAGAGCTGCTCATCAATACTAAAAACTAACCATTTCCAAATCAGCGCTTAGGCCTAATCAGTGTAGATCAGAGCTAAACCCTACAACGCTACTCCTTTTCTTACTGGGTCTCTATTTTTTCAGTTTTCCGCGTTAAAAAATGGGGTTCTATTGTCGTATGACGTGACTGTTCTGGTGATAAAGAATACTATATTGTGTAAACATCATATGGTGTTCACTGTCCTGTTGAGCATTGTCAACTAGTCATAACCTAACCTGCGTGGCTTGCGCGGTTTAAGCAATGTGAACGCGAGCGCACAAAGCGGCCAAGCCGCCAAATGTCTCTCTCCCAGGCTTCTCGCGGCTTCCCCGCTTTCCTAGCGCCCTCAAATTGCTTAAAGACCACCAAGCTACGCAGGCTAGTCATAACCCGATCACAAGGAGTAGTTAATTAAAGATACAAGCCAAAGCGTATATAAAACACTTCATGTACCATGTTATAAAAGAACCGCAAAAACTTCGATTCCTAGTTTTAAATTCACTCTCTAAACTTGTCTGTCTGATTGACTGAGAATAAAACCATCAAACATATACCCCATTCACACCAACTAAACATGTTTTATTAAACCAGGTTTAGAAAAATGAATTCAAAACTATTAAAGAGAAACTGCAACTCGGGCTTTAATGCAGGATGTAGATGAACTTAAACTTGTTTTTTAATTTGTGCTAAATTTTAAGTAAAAAAAACATCAGTAAGCAGCTTTTATAAAGAAAACAATTTTAAACCGTGTTTAACTAAACAGCTTTTAAACATGTTTAACCTTTAGTATGAACGGAGCATTAGAGTCCTAAAGTGTGACGTCACAAAAAATAAATCATTGTAAAATTATGGGATTTGGCGCCTTTTTCGGATAGAGCGTCCTTAAACAAGGGCTCTTGGCAAAAATTACCTCTTAATTGTAATTCCCAGCCGAAACATAAAGAATGAAAGTTGGATACTGCCTCATATAAATCTCTCTACTGATAATTTTGAGTCGGTTCTAAGCCGAAGGAACAGGAACAAATTTTGAAGGGTTTGTATAGGATGCTATCAAACTTTGATCCCTTATATCTCCATCGGGAATTACAATTCAGAGCTAATTTTTGGGATGAGGGCATCTTTTAGGATCCTCTACAAGAATATGGCATCATATCCCATAATTTCAAAAAAAGTTTTTGTGATGTCATCACTTTAGGACTCTATTCCATGTGAATAACTTCTGCGAAAACTAATAACTGGTTATTTACTCTTATTTTCTCTGTTTAGCTTATTAAATGGATACAAAATTGCTCTCTTATTGACTCACCACTTGCTGAATCCGTTGCATCTCTTGATTTTCACCGCGCATTCTGTATCGAAAGTGAGAATGCTGTTGAGAAGGGCTGCAAGTAAAACGGTCAGTTAAAAAAGTAACAAAAACAAAATTAACAAAAACTAAGCTTGAGTCCTTTGCAACTACCGGCTTGTACAAAGCAACGTTTCGTTGCATCACTGTCAGAACTTCATGTTAGCCTACATATCCATATATGGATAAGACATTCCATATATGGATATATATGGATAAGACAATATGGTAATGTGCTCTTTTCAGTGGGATAGCATGAAGTTCTTGCCACTAAGGACTAAGAGTGATCAAAATCCTTACAAAACACTGATTTTCCTATTACAATTGTGCGAGGAAGGAAAAATGCTTAGTGGGCCTATCGCTGTCAAGATTGCGGTAATGCCTGTACAGGGTTACATATCTAACCTAACTATCATCATGTCGAGGTGACAAGTTTCTCTCATATTTGCAAAACCTGACAGCCACGGAGAAGCTTCTCAGCTTTTTTTTAGCCATATTTTTTAAGTCGCGTGTCAAGAACAGAGCTGAAACGCTGTACACTTTTTAATATTGGTGAGTACGCAGAATTAAAGATCGCCAGGATGAGAACTATCAGTATGTCAGTAGAAGGTATATTTATAGTAATCTTCAGTGGTCTTTCGAGTTTCGGGTGTGAACAATAACTGCCGTTAGGTGATCATTTCATAAAGATCAAATGCAACAGTATCGTCGATTCCTTAGTTATGTGAATGATTTCGTAAGTAGAGAGTCTCTTTGTGCCGTGAGTGTTGCATTAATTAAGCATTTCATATTTTGGCAACCAAATTGATTTCTATGGCAGGGATGGACGGTCGGGTAACACTTACAAGCACAACTAACTCCACAACCATAAGTGTTAATCCGCCAGCATTTGGTGTCACTCCTGCTTCCCCTATCACACCAGTACTTATCATTCAGCTGATATATTCCATAATCTCTTGACCTTGATCTATCGTCGTTAACGTTGATGGCGTCATACCTGAAGCTACTCTCGTGTTTAACCAAACACAGCCCTGCGGACGAAAAAGAAAACCATCGAGGGTCTCACCCGACAACACGCCGGCACAATTTCGATCGGGATGGTCAAACTCGCACAGTCGGTAGCCATGTTTTAAGTAATTACTCTCAACGAAGCGGTCATTTCCTTAATCGCTCCTCGATTCTGATTTAACGGCGGTCTTTCTACAATAGCGCTTTGCACTAATGACGTCACGAATTTCAGACCCCCGTTGAGACTCAGACAAACAAAGTCCAATTCTGTAAGAGAAGTAAAGGAAATGTATGCGAATGGCGAGTAGTGCGCAGTAATGTTTTACTGTTTTAACGGATGAGGATGGTGTACCTGGATCTAAATTCGAACGAGAGCCGGAGGAATACACTGTGGAACAGTTGAGACGATGGCTGAAATGTAGCGGCTTGAAATTGAACGGAAAACGAGATGATCTTCCGAAACGTGTAAGCGATTGCTTGAAGAGCGGAAATCACCACACGCTCGATCCAAGCATCGACAATGGCAAATGGTTTGCCGCAAAAATTGTCAAGGAAAGTTCAGGGATACAAGGAAATTGTCCGTTAAACTCAGCTCCTATTATTCCTTCGACCGGCTGGCGCGCTTTTCCGTCGCAGAACATTCCTTCGCTTTACAACTATGGACACGTGCATTAATATGCGTTGGAGTCCAAAAGTTCTAATCATAGCCGGGCCCGGCGTCACAATTTAGAATGCAAGTTAGCAACTCATTCACGGTTAACGTCATATTTTGTCGCTCAAAAGCAAATACTTGGAGACTTAGAAACATATCTTGCAACAGAAATGAGCCAAACAATACACTAACAAATGGCAAATTATAGAGGTGTCACACTAAACGAAGAGAGACGCAGATAACAGCGGAAATCATGCAGACCTATGACCTCATAAATTTGCCGTAGCACGATCTAATGGCTCTAGTATTTCTCCTTATAACACAATACGAATGCCCTTCATAAACAAGAGTGAAGCGACAAAAAGGTCGAAAGACCGATAAATAAACGGCAAATGTACAAATGCAACGAACCGTAGGAGTCGTGTTTGGCCTGTCTATTTTATTTACCATCATTAGCGGATCAGGAAATTCGGCCGTGGGACCTTTTCCTCCGGGCCAGTGAAGCGCACAGATATATGTGTTTCTTGTGATACATTTATCGGTAAAATGTTCTCTTGAACAAGCCACTACCAACGCTTACACTTCTCAAAGTTCTTGCCGGTTGGTTTCGGGAACGGTATAAACACTTTCTCTCCCGATCCGTTCAACTCTTTGAGGGATTTTGGCCATCTGTCGGGATATCTCGAGTCGGTTTTACACTCACCCCAACAACAGTGTTTGGTACCAACCATTCCTTGTCTTTCTTGAAGCTAACTCTTCAATTTGATGAAGTTTTTCGCTCTTTTCCTTCGATACCGCACTTCACGCTCATATATTTCTTTGTAGCCGGTCGCAATGTTTGTCTGAGTCTGTGCGGGGGGTCTCATGTGGCGAAATCTATTTTTAGTAATAGTGCAAAGCGCTATTCGCAACTGTTATATTTCATTGTCTTCAACAGTATTTTAACGGTCGTGAGCAAAAGGGGACCGCACGAAGTTGCATTACATATGGCTTGATACTGGGAAATGCTTGAAATATTGTGATTTCTCTTTACTTTTACCATGCAATGACAAAGACGAGAGGAAAAACTCTGAATCAATCGCTGTTTTGTCTTGTGTGGGCATTCTCCTAGGTCAAAATTTGTCTCGTTTGCTATATTTATTGAAGCCAGATGTAGCTGAACGTAAAAATAAACCTGTATCAAGTGATCATCCAGCGAAATATGAAAGCCTTGCACACGGTATTTTTTTTAACATGAGATCTGAATTTTTTTCTTTGTCTACGTATTCTCTGCTAGGGAGCTTATAAACGTAACTGTGACCACCAGATATAAATTTTAAGTGAAGCAAGAATGAGGTGAATTCCGAAGCTTTTTAGTCTTTTTAGTCCACTTACAATCCCTAATCTCCGAGTCCGGTACATTCTCATTTCTCAGCGCCCTCACTACGTCGCATTTGGACACGGTTCCCGCCTGGGCCATTTTACTGAAAGCCAGTAGCACAACACCAAAAACTAGTAGCATCTTCATCTTGCTGTATTGGTTAACGTTGGGTCAGAATAAATTGTCTGAAAGGCAAACCATAAATGTAATGAGATCACTCGTAACCTGACAATCATTTTCGCCTGACTATAAGCGAAACGCTTTAGTACTACAAGTGGCTACTCTACAAAATGGGATCCAAATGTTTCGACAAACTGACAATGTTAGTTTCCGCAGTGATTTTTGAAAACTGTTGTACGACAACTTGGATTCTGGGTGGTGATTTATCACGAAGAAAAAAGGATATAAAAGGAGCAATTGTCTTCCTCATAAATCCTAAAATTGACTCAGTAAAGAAATTGAAGATTCTCGTATCTATCTTTGAAATTTTCCTTTCTGTGACCCACAATCATCCAAAAGAGCTGAGAAAGTGGAAGAAATTATATCACTTTTAAGTTATAAACGTTTTCTAGTATAAAGGTTCTTACCTCCTCAAAGGGATCTGACCGTACACAACTATCTGCCAAAACGGTAAACCCTATTTATACAAAACGCAAGGTATTCAGCGGAAGAAACTTTTTACACGATTAAACGCGTCACTTCACACCGTCACGTATTGAGTTCAAGCCATGCGGAAATAATGCCTGGAGGTTAAGTTTCCTCAAATCACTGACTTCTTCCTCACCACGTTCACATCTGAAACTTTAAAAGAGGAAACTTTCCACCCTCATTTTGATTCTATACAACTTTCTGTGGTTATAACACTTTAAACGTATTATACGAACATAGTAACGGATTTTTCCTAGGTGGATGGATACATCAGTTTTTAAATTTTTTGGCAACTGACTTTCTTCCTGTTTCGCTTGCATCACGAATCCCTTTGTTTACTCACACGTTAGGGACAAAGACCATATTTGCGCGAGTCATGTGTCATGGGTCGTTCACAACTGTCGGAGGCGGCGAAATGGAGAATGGTGAACGGGGAGCGGCGAATCCGTGCGAATATAACAACTCTGAAATGGGAAATCTCTAAAATAAGGAATCTCATGCCGAGACTCCAAGATGCATTGTGTCCGATTCCTTGGTGCCATTAATCACAGTAAATCAATATCATGCAACATTTATTGATCATTATTCTTACGGTTAGGCCTATCAGTGTATTAAAGTGGAAATTATCTGAATTTTGAACGGACGCGTATGTAGGGAATCATTTAAACAGATGCCAAACAGGAAGATTATTTGATTTGAAAAACTTACCCTGGTGCTAAGACCGAGGTCAAAGTGTCAGCACCATTCCGGCAAAGCAAACGTGCGAATATTGTCCCCATGAGAATGACTGTCTGTAAAATAACAACTGATGTAGAATCGAGAATGAGAACTCGTGATAACAGAATCTCTAACCGTAAGAATAGTGTCGCGTTTTCAAATTCACCCAGCATAGGCTGGATGGGGCCCATTGGTCATTATTCTTTCTTTGGTCATCGCGTATTCGGGAAAAAAGTTTAGCAATACATGTTTATCCCGTTTCAAGTCAACAATGTAAACGGCATGATACACGGAGCAACAGTTTTCAGGAACAGCAGTAGTAACATTTGGTGACGGCAACCGAAGTATGGCAACGAGCTAATTGCGCAAACAATTGTGATTTGTTTTGTTGAGCAACTCGCTCTCTCTCTTCACTACCGTAGCCTGCTTTCTTCTTATTTCTTTGTCCGGAGTAGCGTACGTTTGAGTTTAAATTGAAATCAAAGTGGCTGTATGAGCCACTCAACTTGGAAAATGGGCTGTTTTTAATCAGTGACAATTTTGATGCTACTGACTTGAAGTTTCAATCCGAAGGTTAAGTTAAGGTTAAAGCCCACTGGTATTGTTAAGAAATAGCGCAAAACGCAACGGTAAGAGAGCACACGAGGATATGTAACACTGTTGAAAACATTCACATTAACAAAGTTATCGGTCCGTGAGACCGAGGCAATTATAGGGGAAGTGTCGCTTGTCCGATCGCCAAAGCAAGTAATAGTTCTCATTTTCATATTCCTCTAATTTTTCTTCCCAGCCATGCAGTATCGGAGATTTTTTTCTGTTTTTGATACCTTTTCTCATCTTAGAAATTAAAAAAAATATGCGTTCGTAACGTTAGATCTAATCCGGAGGTCGTGGGTTTCGATTCCCACCGAGGTCAAAAGATTTTTTTCTTTACCTCGTGTGGTTCCCTGATTCCCTTCTCCGTTTTACCATTTATCTCCCTCAAGACATGACAATTGAAAAATCTAAAATATTTGTTGGAGACTAGTGGACCTATGAGGAAACCGAAACTACACAGGATCTAAATTCACCAGTCCTAACTGTGAAACTGATCAATAATTGTTGCATGATACTGTTTTACTGTAATTAATGGCACCAAGGGTCATCGGACACAATGCATCCTGGAGAGCTAGCTCAGTTTCTGATGTTGTAGAAGTTCCGGCATGAGATTCCTTATTTTAGAGATTTTCCATTTCAGAATTGTTATATTCGCACGGATTCGCCGCTCCCCGTTCACCATTCTTCATTTCGCCGTCTCCTACAGTTGTGAACGACCCGTGACACATGACTCGCGCAAATATGGTCTTTGTCCCTAACGTGTGAGTAAACAAAGGGATTCGTGATGCAAGCGAAACAGGAAGAAAGTCAGTTGCCAAAAAATTTAAAAACTGATGTATCCATCCACCTAGGAAAAATCCGTTACTATGTTCGTATAATACGTTTAAAGTGTTATAACCACAGAAAGTTGTATAGAATCAAAATGAGGGTGGAAAGTTTCCTCTTTTAAAGTTTCAGATGTGAACGTGGTGAGGAAGAAGTCAGTGATTTGAGGAAACTTAACCTCCAGGCATTATTTCCGCATGGCTTGAACTCAATACGTGACGGTGTGAAGTGACGCGTTTAATCGTGTAAAAAGTTTCTTCCGCTGAATACCTTGCGTTTTGTATAAATAGGGTTTACCGTTTTGGCAGATAGTTGTGTACGGTCAGATCCCTTTGAGGAGGTAAGAACCTTTATACTAGAAAACGTTTATAACTTAAAAGTGATATAATTTCTTCCACTTTCTCAGCTCTTTTGGATGATTGTGGGTCACAGAAAGGAAAATTTCAAAGATAGATACGAGAATCTTCAATTTCTTTACTGAGTCAATTTTAGGATTTATGAGGAAGACAATTGCTCCTTTTATATCCTTTTTTCTTCGTGATAAATCACCACCCAGAATCCAAGTTGTCGTACAACAGTTTTCAAAAATCACTGCGGAAACTAACATTGTCAGTTTGTCGAAACATTTGGATCCCATTTTGTAGAGTAGCCACTTGTAGTACTAAAGCGTTTCGCTTATAGTCAGGCGAAAATGATTGTCAGGTTACGAGTGATCTCATTACATTTATGGTTTGCCTTTCAGACAATTTATTCTGACCCAACGTTAACCAATACAGCAAGATGAAGATGCTACTAGTTTTTGGTGTTGTGCTACTGGCTTTCAGTAAAATGGCCCAGGCGGGAACCGTGTCCAAATGCGACGTAGTGAGGGCGCTGAGAAATGAGAATGTACCGGACTCGGAGATTAGGGATTGTAAGTGGACTAAAAAGACTAAAAAGCTTCGGAATTCACCTCATTCTTGCTTCACTTAAAATTTATATCTGGTGGTCACAGTTACGTTTATAAGCTCCCTAGCAGAGAATACGTAGACAAAGAAAAAAATTCAGATCTCATGTTAAAAAAAATACCGTGTGCAAGGCTTTCATATTTCGCTGGATGATCACTTGATACAGGTTTATTTTTACGTTCAGCTACATCTGGCTTCAATAAATATAGCAAACGAGACAAATTTTGACCTAGGAGAATGCCCACACAAGACAAAACAGCGATTGATTCAGAGTTTTTCTCTCGTCTTTGTCATTGCATGGTAAAAGTAAAGAGAAATCACAATATTTCAAGCATTTCCCAGTATCAAGCCATATGTAATGCAACTTCGTGCGGTCCCCTTTTGCTCACGACCGTTAAAATACTGTTGAAGACAATGAAATATAACAGTTGCGAATAGCGCTTTGCACTATTACTAAAAATAGATTTCGCCACATGAGACCCCCCGCACAGACTCAGACAAACATTGCGACCGGCTACAAAGAAATATATGAGCGTGAAGTGCGGTATCGAAGGAAAAGAGCGAAAAACTTCATCAAATTGAAGAGTTAGCTTCAAGAAAGACAAGGAATGGTTGGTACCAAACACTGTTGTTGGGGTGAGTGTAAAACCGACTCGAGATATCCCGACAGATGGCCAAAATCCCTCAAAGAGTTGAACGGATCGGGAGAGAAAGTGTTTATACCGTTCCCGAAACCAACCGGCAAGAACTTTGAGAAGTGTAAGCGTTGGTAGTGGCTTGTTCAAGAGAACATTTTACCGATAAATGTATCACAAGAAACACATATATCTGTGCGCTTCACTGGCCCGGAGGAAAAGGTCCCACGGCCGAATTTCCTGATCCGCTAATGATGGTAAATAAAATAGACAGGCCAAACACGACTCCTACGGTTCGTTGCATTTGTACATTTGCCGTTTATTTATCGGTCTTTCGACCTTTTTGTCGCTTCACTCTTGTTATGAAGGGCATTCGTATTGTGTTATAAGGAGAAATACTAGAGCCATTAGATCGTGCTACGGCAAATTTATGAGGTCATAGGTCTGCATGATTTCCGCTGTTATCTGCGTCTCTCTTCGTTTAGTGTGACACCTCTATAATTTGCCATTTGTTAGTGTATTGTTTGGCTCATTTCTGTTGCAAGATATGTTTCTAAGTCTCCAAGTATTTGCTTTTGAGCGACAAAATATGACGTTAACCGTGAATGAGTTGCTAACTTGCATTCTAAATTGTGACGCCGGGCCCGGCTATGATTAGAACTTTTGGACTCCAACGCATATTAATGCACGTGTCCATAGTTGTAAAGCGAAGGAATGTTCTGCGACGGAAAAGCGCGCCAGCCGGTCGAAGGAATAATAGGAGCTGAGTTTAACGGACAATTTCCTTGTATCCCTGAACTTTCCTTGACAATTTTTGCGGCAAACCATTTGCCATTGTCGATGCTTGGATCGAGCGTGTGGTGATTTCCGCTCTTCAAGCAATCGCTTACACGTTTCGGAAGATCATCTCGTTTTCCGTTCAATTTCAAGCCGCTACATTTCAGCCATCGTCTCAACTGTTCCACAGTGTATTCCTCCGGCTCTCGTTCGAATTTAGATCCAGGTACACCATCCTCATCCGTTAAAACAGTAAAACATTACTGCGCACTACTCGCCATTCGCATACATTTCCTTTACTTCTCTTACAGAATTGGACTTTGTTTGTCTGAGTCTCAACGGGGGTCTGAAATTCGTGACGTCATTAGTGCAAAGCGCTATTGTAGAAAGACCGCCGTTAAATCAGAATCGAGGAGCGATTAAGGAAATGACCGCTTCGTTGAGAGTAATTACTTAAAACATGGCTACCGACTGTGCGAGTTTGACCATCCCGATCGAAATTGTGCCGGCGTGTTGTCGGGTGAGACCCTCGATGGTTTTCTTTTTCGTCCGCAGGGCTGTGTTTGGTTAAACACGAGAGTAGCTTCAGGTATGACGCCATCAACGTTAACGACGATAGATCAAGGTCAAGAGATTATGGAATATATCAGCTGAATGATAAGTACTGGTGTGATAGGGGAAGCAGGAGTGACACCAAATGCTGGCGGATTAACACTTATGGTTGTGGAGTTAGTTGTGCTTGTAAGTGTTACCCGACCGTCCATCCCTGCCATAGAAATCAATTTGGTTGCCAAAATATGAAATGCTTAATTAATGCAACACTCACGGCACAAAGAGACTCTCTACTTACGAAATCATTCACATAACTAAGGAATCGACGATACTGTTGCATTTGATCTTTATGAAATGATCACCTAACGGCAGTTATTGTTCACACCCGAAACTCGAAAGACCACTGAAGATTACTATAAATATACCTTCTACTGACATACTGATAGTTCTCATCCTGGCGATCTTTAATTCTGCGTACTCACCAATATTAAAAAGTGTACAGCGTTTCAGCTCTGTTCTTGACACGCGACTTAAAAAATATGGCTAAAAAAAAGCTGAGAAGCTTCTCCGTGGCTGTCAGGTTTTGCAAATATGAGAGAAACTTGTCACCTCGACATGATGATAGTTAGGTTAGATATGTAACCCTGTACAGGCATTACCGCAATCTTGACAGCGATAGGCCCACTAAGCATTTTTCCTTCCTCGCACAATTGTAATAGGAAAATCAGTGTTTTGTAAGGATTTTGATCACTCTTAGTCCTTAGTGGCAAGAACTTCATGCTATCCCACTGAAAAGAGCACATTACCATATTGTCTTATCCATATATATCCATATATGGAATGTCTTATCCATATATGGATATGTAGGCTAACATGAAGTTCTGACAGTGATGCAACGAAACGTTGCTTTGTACAAGCCGGTAGTTGCAAAGGACTCAAGCTTAGTTTTTGTTAATTTTGTTTTTGTTACTTTTTTAACTGACCGTTTTACTTGCAGCCCTTCTCAACAGCATTCTCACTTTCGATACAGAATGCGCGGTGAAAATCAAGAGATGCAACGGATTCAGCAAGTGGTGAGTCAATAAGAGAGCAATTTTGTATCCATTTAATAAGCTAAACAGAGAAAATAAGAGTAAATAACCAGTTATTAGTTTTCGCAGAAGTTATTCACATGGAATAGAGTCCTAAAGTGATGACATCACAAAAACTTTTTTTGAAATTATGGGATATGATGCCATATTCTTGTAGAGGATCCTAAAAGATGCCCTCATCCCAAAAATTAGCTCTGAATTGTAATTCCCGATGGAGATATAAGGGATCAAAGTTTGATAGCATCCTATACAAACCCTTCAAAATTTGTTCCTGTTCCTTCGGCTTAGAACCGACTCAAAATTATCAGTAGAGAGATTTATATGAGGCAGTATCCAACTTTCATTCTTTATGTTTCGGCTGGGAATTACAATTAAGAGGTAATTTTTGCCAAGAGCCCTTGTTTAAGGACGCTCTATCCGAAAAAGGCGCCAAATCCCATAATTTTACAATGATTTATTTTTTGTGACGTCACACTTTAGGACTCTAATGCTCCGTTCATACTAAAGGTTAAACATGTTTAAAAGCTGTTTAGTTAAACACGGTTTAAAATTGTTTTCTTTATAAAAGCTGCTTACTGATGTTTTTTTTACTTAAAATTTAGCACAAATTAAAAAACAAGTTTAAGTTCATCTACATCCTGCATTAAAGCCCGAGTTGCAGTTTCTCTTTAATAGTTTTGAATTCATTTTTCTAAACCTGGTTTAATAAAACATGTTTAGTTGGTGTGAATGGGGTATATGTTTGATGGTTTTATTCTCAGTCAATCAGACAGACAAGTTTAGAGAGTGAATTTAAAACTAGGAATCGAAGTTTTTGCGGTTCTTTTATAACATGGTACATGAAGTGTTTTATATACGCTTTGGCTTGTATCTTTAATTAACTACTCCTTGTGATCGGGTTATGACTAGCCTGCGTAGCTTGGTGGTCTTTAAGCAATTTGAGGGCGCTAGGAAAGCGGGGAAGCCGCGAGAAGCCTGGGAGAGAGACATTTGGCGGCTTGGCCGCTTTGTGCGCTCGCGTTCACATTGCTTAAACCGCGCAAGCCACGCAGGTTAGGTTATGACTAGTTGACAATGCTCAACAGGACAGTGAACACCATATGATGTTTACACAATATAGTATTCTTTATCACCAGAACAGTCACGTCATACGACAATAGAACCCCATTTTTTAACGCGGAAAACTGAAAAAATAGAGACCCAGTAAGAAAAGGAGTAGCGTTGTAGGGTTTAGCTCTGATCTACACTGATTAGGCCTAAGCGCTGATTTGGAAATGGTTAGTTTTTAGTATTGATGAGCAGCTCTATTAAACAATTAGATTATGAGCTCGAGATTTCTATCACGTGATAGTTGACAAGGGCGCAGCTCGAGTCAACTATCATGCATACAAATCGAGAGCGAATAATCTAATTGTTTTAGTATAAATTTACTAGTCCTTCAAAATTTTATCTAAATCCTCTTTAGAGACACCTCGAGAACGCCAAGAAGTGCCGTTATTTTGTTAACAAGGGCACACTGCTGTGCTACTCACTATCTATGACAGATTAGTAGAATTCTACTAGTATACTAATGCAAATGCTGTAATCTGATTGGCTGAGCCATTGCACACTATCAGCCATTAGTGTGCAGTGGCTGGAACTCGTCTACGAAATGGCGACGTTTTTTTCGTTTTGTCAAAGTTTTGGAGGAAAATTTTGTTGAAAATGGATAATTAAAATCATGGGAAGACTAAAAGAAGGACATTTACAGTTTCTTGACTTAAAAAAGTTGAAATTATTGAAAAAAATGATGCGCGCGCGTGCACGACTTCAATTTTAATTGCCAACTCAGGGTCAACTCAATCCGGGCGATCTTTTTAAGGTCCAAAGTTTAAGAATACGTCGAGAAATAATTGGAAACCGTTATTTGAATTAAACTTTAGAAAGAATTCTACTAAAACAATTAGATTATTCGCTCTCGATTTCTATGAGGTGATAGTTGATTCGGCCTTCGGCCTCATCAACTATCACCTCATAGAAATCTCGAGATCATAATCTAATTGTTAAATAGAACGTGAGTAGCGTAGCCAATCAGAGGACGTCATTCGTGATAGAACGCTAGTAGATTTATACTAAAACTCGATAGAAACACAAGGGCCGTACCTAGGATTTTTTGTCTGCGGGGGCAAACTCCACAAACCTTCACAGTATGCCGTAATACAGACAGGGTTTCTATGTCGGGACGTTTTGTTTTTCACCCCTTTTAGTTTTTCCTGGCGGGGGCAACTGCCCCGCCCCCCTGCCCCCTGCCGCTATGTACGGCCCTGATTACACGGAGCAAGTTTTCTGTTTCTTAAGTGTTAAAAATTACTTTCCCGGGTTGGTGTAATGCGTATGCCAAGGAGGAAGATAAACAGACGACCCGGTTCCAGGCCCATTCAGTACAGTTATTTTTCTTCTTTTATTATTTGGAGTTTAAATTAAGTTTTACAGTATGTAAGGTAACATGGAAGAATGAAGGTCTTTTAGAACGTTGTGAACAAGTGCCAACTTTGTGATCGGCGACTCAGATTAATTTGCATGTGTTTTTACTTGTGTTGGTAAGTAAGTTAGTAAGTTAGTTTCGGTAAGAATCGTAAAGTGTTCGGAAATCCGATCAATGGCTCGTTCTTGAAACAAACTCATTGGTTAGTTCTGGTTTTCGGTTCTGAATGCTATTGCTGGTGCAATTCGATCAGCCATCGGGTGGAATGGCTCAACTCAAAGCATGCGTTTGCCTTTCGTCCAGCGATACAGGCAAGGTCGGCACTTCATGTAGGATGTGAGTTATTCGTGTACGATAGTTTTGCTGCTTGTTTGCCCTTAACCTTGGGCACAGCTATCACTCAGCCGAGTGTCTCAATGACCTCGTCACAAAGTAGTCTTGAGGCAGTATGGTGGTTTGGTGAGAATTTACAGGAAAATGTCGATCGCGACTGAGTGGTGTTTGTGTTCGAAAGTCAGAATGGTCATGCGGTGTTGGCAATTCCAGCGTTTCTTCGTAAAGCGAGAATTCCGTCCTCAGGACAAAATAAAAGTAGCATTTAAGGACTTTCAAAATGCAAACAGATTGAAACTGATACTACTGTTCCGCAAGTGAAAAGTTATGTTGAACGATGATTGCGTTACAGCTCTCATTTGTATTTCTTTGCATTAGATAAATGCTTAAGTTTTGTACTAACATAACTGAGCAAAGATTCTGGTCAGGTAACGCTTGTTTGTAAACAGCTTGCGTGCAATGTTAAACTCGAACGCAAACGAAGCGTTCTCGACTGAATTCTAGCAAATGAGCCTTAAAATCGGCGACAATTCTTTCCCCAGGCCAAAATAAGAGTAGCATAAAGGACGAAGATAAGACGGTTATTGGCATTAGGTGTTATACCAACTGAGCGATAACTCCGATCATATAACGCTGGGTTGCATACAGCTTATGTCACTCGCGCGACTCACTAGAATTGTCTGACAAACGTTTTGCATCCCTTTCATGTGTGTAAGAAAGCCACATGCATTCCTTGATTGCCTATTTTTTCCATCATTCTCGCAGGTATGCGTGGCGGGATTACTGCCAGGGAGATCTCTCGAATAATTCCAACTATGACTTCAGCCACTGCTAGACTGGTATTGAAAATGCTGAATAATCAAGAAAATTCTGCCTTAAAGAGAACAACAAAGTTTTCAACGTCAGTTACGCTGAACTAGAGTAATGCATATGTAGTAAATAATGAGCCTTGCGTCTCATTTAAATACACCGTGACATTGTTAAGTGATCTAAATAACATAACGGCTTAATTTTGACGTCAAAGTAGGATTTTTACCCTCTTAGATCAAATACTGAGATAATCTTTTCACTGAGGTGAACTGGAAAATGATTTTTTGTAAGGCACACATTATCTTCCAGAGATGCAACAACTGTAAAATTAAACTGATTTAGAAAAACGCTTAATAAATATGTCAATCTTTTATATGGTTATATTGTTGATTGTTTCCTTCAGTAAGTTTCCCTTCTTCCTCAAAAGCAAGAACTTTAAGACGCAGCGTGGCCGCGCCACGTAGCCACGTGGCCACGAAACGTGGTAGTCGAGATCGAGTAGCCGTGTAGTCATGTTGCTGAAAGCCGAGTAGCCGTGTAGCCGTGTAGCTGAGTAACCGTGTAGCGGTGTAGCCGAGTAACCGTGTAGCCGAGTAACCGTGTAGCCGTGTAGCCGAGTAACCGTGTAGCCAGGTGGCCGAGTAGCCGTGTAGCCGAGTAGCCGTGTGGCCGAGTGGCCGAGTGGCCGTGTAGCCGAGTAACCGTGTAGCCGAGTGGCCGTGTAGCCGAGTAGCCGCCACTTTACAAAATGTGAGTAAGATAGTTTGCTTCCCTTGACTCCCCTTCGATATTTTTAATTGCTATATACTAATACAGTGACTAGTGTTAAACGTGCGCGCTCATTGGCTCGTCAAACTCCGAATATCCTGTACTAGTTACTTCCGAGCAACTCAAGAGAAAATGGCGTCCCGGTTTGCATCCGTGACAAGTGAAGAAATCATCCACATTAATTTTTTTGTGGTGTATATTATCTCACTGTTTTAGTATATACTAAAACAACTATTCACCTCAGTGTCGGTGGCTAGCGTTATATTTACCGAGCCGCCAAGCGGCTCCACTTTGGTGAATAGTTGTTAACTATGAACTCCTGTAGACCATGTCGGAATTACGTGCGCCAATTTTTCAAAATCAGTGTAGTTTTCCACACGCTCTATCTCAGAAACGACGTCGGTGACCCCATATTTTTTTTGCATTTCTGAGACGAATTTCATTATCCGGCTGCGTTGAAAATTTGAATAAAATCTATCGACTGGAAGATTTTCGTGCGAACGTCCTTCATAGAGTAATAACTTATGCAGCAATTGGCCAAAGAAAATTTGCAAAATTGGTAAACGAAGGCGACAAACACTAAGAAAAGGAATTTCAGGAGCAGTTAATGAATATCTGAAGGTGTCGAAATCTCGTTATTGTCATTAGGGATCCAGTCGTCTTTTGACATTTTTCGCGCAAAGTTTCATTCGGGATCTCGAATTGCATGATTTGTTTACAGGCTTAAAGAACAACGGGGGCCCGGGAACGGGGAACCCCGTAAAGAAGAAGCTAGTGCTTGTTTACATCAACATTTGCCCAATTTTCAGGTTGGTGGTTTTTGGTTTTACTTTCAGACCAACTTGAACGACCAAATCCATTTCTTCCGATCATAACCAAAACACAAATCCTCTGTGTTTCATTGAACGCAAAAAATCAACTTTCCCGCGAATGAAAGAGGCTAGTTTGTCACGTATCTTCTTTACAGGGCTCCCCCGTTGTTCTTTAAGCTGGTTTTCAGACTGAGATTAATTGGTTCGACTGGAGGGAATGCACGCGAAACAACCAAAAGTTTTGGCTCTCCAAACGATTTGCACAGTTTTCACACATCAACGAAGCTGGTCGAGCTGGTACACCAGCGGTCAAACGCAAAAATCCAACGCCACTTTCGGTTTTCGCCGCCTCGAACTTCGTAAGAGTTTGAAGAGAAAACCTGCAAGACTTCTGTAGAAAAATGTTATAAAAATAGTACTGTGAGAGAAAATTACAAGGACTTTAGGATGTCCATCACTAAATGTCCTTGTCATATGCGAAGTTTAAAGCTTAACTTTTCAGCGACTGTCTTAACTTTGGGTTTAAAAGCGAAAATTTTCGAAATTTAAGACTTTGTTAAGCGAAAGTTTTGGGGGGAACTGCGCACGCGCGGCCCCGTTTGACCGCTGTGTGGGAGCTGGTGTCAAAGCGGCAATACCGCTGACCAATAAAGGACGACGGTCGAGAAACCTCGTGAAGATGCGTGAAAGTTTCATTCGCAGGGAAGTTGATTCTACGTTTTCAATGAAAGACAGAGTATTTTAACAACAATAACAAATAACTTTATTAATATTTAACAATTAAAAGAAGAACATGTACAAATCGCATACAGCGTAAGCTATCGAGGCGATTTGTGCAGGGAGAAAAAAGAAAAAAAAAATTTTGTAAACTTCAAATACAGACTATGAACAATGACAGGAATAACTATAATAAAATACAATCAAGAGCATCCGGAGATAAATACATGTATGTTTACACAATTGATTGGTAATAGGCAGCTTAATAACCTAAACAAACTAAACAGGCGAAGAGATTAACAGTGAATGGTTCATGAAATTATGGTTTGGTTATGATAGGAAGAAATTGTTTGGCGCGTCAAATTGGTCTGAAAATAAAACCAAAAACGAACCAAAAAATTGTTTGCATGTTAATGTAAAGAAAACATGCAATTTGAGATCCCGAATAAGACTTTGCCCGGAAACCTTCAAAAGGCTGCTGGATTCCTAATTACAGTTACAGGATTTCGACACCTCCAGGTATTTATTAACTTCTCCCGAAAGTCATCTTTTTAGCGTTTCTCGCGTTAGATTACTAATTTCGCAAAATCTACTTTGCCAAAGAGCGCCAAACTCAAATTTTGAAAAATTTGATCCCCAAAGGTTCACAGTAGCCATAAAAGATCGAATTTTTGTTTTTGCCGGAATTTGAATCTTAAATAGTAATTCTAAGTAGGTTTTGTGTTTTGAGCGTAGAACCTTTCCGCCCAGTGCATTTTTCGAAGTTATGCATTGAAATGTCGGAGCTTCTGGACATCGGGTAAAATATGGACTGGACCCTTGGACCGTTGGTCTATTTTATGGACTATTTTTTTGGACTATTGTTTGGACCAAAATGTTTCTTGTCCTTTTTTGTTAAATCGGAAATAAACGTGAGGGTGTCATTATAAAAAAGCGTGGAATGTATACCTACCCTTGCAGACTCTTCTCGAATGCCATGCGGAGTGCTTCTTCTTGGGAAACCCTTTGAAATCGATCAAGCCATGATGACGAAAAGTTGACTTCATCCTGACTATCGGAGGAACTTCCACTAACAATATTAGCATAGCTCGTGCTTTGTTTCGATGAATTTATGACGATAACGGAGAAGATCGAATACTGGATCTAAAATCTGAACGGTGTACTCACTTGCTAGACACTGTTTCTGTAACTGGCAACTGAAAAGGGATCACATTGTGTCTCATGTTATGGCAAAAAATAGTAGCAATTTTTCTATTGTTCTGTCCGGAAAGAACATTTAAGAGGGAATGTCCACTAGGACCGAGCCAGTCGTGGCACATGATGAAAAATCAAAATGTTTCATATTCTTCCCAGATATAGCCTATGGTAAGCCTAGAAACGTGGTGTGATTTTTTTCTTGAAATATTTTTTTAAACCCGCCAAATAATCAAAAATCCGTTGCGGTCCCACGTCTGGTCAAAAACAAGCAAAATTCAGTGACTAATACCTTATCATAAACTTCGCTTTATTTAATCCCCATCAAAATAATACTCCAGTTTGAGCCTGGAAATTTATTTTTGAGGAGTTTACAAGTCTTTTGAGTTGAATTATACTTCTGTTGGTTAATTTTCAAGGTGACGACGAGCCGCTTAAAATCACTAAAATTCACTTCCTAAAAGTTCTTAATTATGCACACTTTTTCAATTGGCAAATTCGCTGCCCGGTAAAACACTAAAACAACGAGAACAGAACATAAGCTTTTCTCTTTACAAGCAAGGGACTGACGCTAGAAGGCTTCACTACTTTTATGGATTGCTGTTTTAGAATAGGGGACAGAAATGTGCTGGATTTTCTCGGATTCATTGGTTGAATGTCAATGAGAAAATGATGTACTTCCCCTAACACCACGCGCCGCAATGATTATGGTGGGTATAGGATTCTGAATATGCCAGTACTTAACGTTTGGATATAATGTCTCACAGGAAGTAAGCTTAAACATCACTTTTCTGCCATAGTTTAAGTCCAAATACCGAGGAAATCAAATATAGGAAGACATTTTAAGGGTTCTTTTTGATTATCGAATCCCAGACACTTGCCTATTGTTTTCGTTTCTAGCACGTTAGTGTTGTGATTATCACGATTTTGAGAGCGTTAGTACTCAGCGCTGATGTAAAGCCCGAAAATAATTTTTATACCAGATTTTACACTGACATTTCATCTTTCGAACGTCAAAATCTTAGGTGTTTTAGTGTTTTACCGGGTAGCGAATTTGCCGATTGAAAAAGTGTGCATAATTAAGAATTTTAGGAAGTGAATTTAGTGATTTTAAGCGGCTCTTCGTGACCTTGAAAATTAACCAACAGAAGCATAATTGGCCTCAAAAGACTAGTAAACTCCTCAAAAATAAATTTCCAGGCTCAAACTGGAGTGTTATTTGATGGGGGATTAAACAGAGCGAAGTTTATGATAAGGTATTAGCCCGGGGGGGGGGGGGGTACTTGATATATTCCTGGGTGGGGAGGTGCGGCCCGGCCCCTCATACCCTGACCCTGTTTAAGACAAATATCGCTGATTTTCCTACCCTGTTTAAGACAGAACTCCGATTTTTGATACCCTGTTTAAGACATGGATTTAAAGTTGCGGTTACAAATTGTGTGGCTTTCTTGTTGTGTAATCAGTGGAAATTAATGTACCTGGTATCAATGCCAAAGTCAACAAAAGACAATAATAATTTAAAAGAGCTTGTAAAAATTTTGCCATTTATCGTCCAAGAAAAGATATCCCATTTAAGACAAAAACTGATGAATCGATACCCTGATTAAGATAAAAAATGACAAATTCGATACCCTGTTTAAGACAAAAATCCCGAAAAACATACCCTGACTGGCCGCACGTCCCCCATTAAGCTCATATAAGGGAGTACCCCCCCCCCCCGGGGGTATTAGTCACTGAATTTTGCGTGTTTTTGACCAGACGTGGGACCGCAACGGATTTTTGATTTTTTAGCGGGTTTAAAAAGATATTTCAAGAAAAAAAATCACACCACGTTTCTAGGCTTACCATAGGCTATCTCTGGGAAGAATATGAAAAATTTTGATTTTTCATCATGTGCCACATATTTGCGATATGGCTTGGTCCTAGTGGACATTCCCTCTTAAAGCCATCTGATGGTGCTTTTTAGCTGAGGTGTGTGTTGGTGAGATAAGCGTTTACAAAATGCTTAAACAAGCGTACAAAATGTTTTCTCGCATTGTATTAAAGCTGAAACCAAACAAGAAAAAAAAGACATAGAGAGGGAGGGAGAGAGAACGAGTGGCTAAGTGAATCAAACAAAGCTCGTGCGTCGACTGTGCGGGGAACTGTAATGAAATTTCGTTTTGTCGCAAGTCGTCTTGTTCAGTTGTTTCGTCTGAAAGGAAAAAATGTAATCAGCCTTTATTTATTAATCGCCACGTGTATTGAAAAGAGGATGGTTTATGAGTGTAGCATAATTCCCTAATAAAACGTTAAAAGTAAACGCAGTGTCGCTAATCAGACATAGTCCAAAAAAAAGTCCAATGGTTCAAGGGTCCATTGGTCCAGTCCCTATGTTACCCTATCCGAGCTCCTGTATCAGACTTGACTGGTCACCATTTCATGCGCTTTTAACTTTTCAAAAATTTCTATGCTCTTACTCCAAAATTGACAATTTTTCATAAAAATGTTTTTTGCCTTTTCAGAGATCTTATTACGATCTTACAAATTAAAAAATTCTATGAAGAAGGATTGATTCTGTGCAATTCAAAGTTACAAACGAAAAACCTATTTTTTGCATTAATTATCTCTAATTGATAGCTGTCAAAGGGTTGTTACGAGAAATACTTGCATGAATAGCTGCGTGACAAATTGCGGCGTTTGAAAGATTACCAAACGTTTGTGTTTGGTATAGTCGACGAACTAGTCTTGGTGTTCTCCGTTCGTAGATTATTGATTTAAGCTGAAATATGCCGTTGAAGAAACGTTGAATGTTACCCGATAATCAGGCAAAAAAAACCGTGTAGGGGATTTTTTGTTTTTGGCTTATTTCAAAAGTTATGACTATTTTAGTGAAAAGAATACGTGTTTTATCAAAACTCGAAGTTTAACTGCGTGTCAAAAACAAACCAGACAAGTAATCAAAATTCCCCGGCACGGTTTTTTTAGACAAAGGTGTCAAGAAGACATTGCGATGTTGATCACGTCCTCCTGGTCAAATCCGAACGGAAACGAACTTGATTAGTAAATCTCTGTACTTTGAGCAACAGGGCGCTTTATTCGGAAAACCTTAACTTTTTTTTATTTTAATAGTTATACCCTCGTAATCTACAATTCTTTTGGATGGGTAACTTCGCGCTTTTGTCGCGTTGCGCTTATGTCGCGTACGATTCACTCCTCTGTGGAGGGTATTTTTACCCTAATAAGTGTGAATTGTCGATTTATTTCGAAGTCTTAACTTTATTGCATTGAATTATAAACAGCACAATCTCCAACAACCGAAATGATTTTGCCTGACTCCAAACACAAGTTCCACTATAAAGTTTAAGAAACAATTTGTCTGTTTATGTTCCAGTGTTCTAGGAACAATTTTACAAATAGTAGTTCAACGTCATCGCCTCTGCACGCATTGCGTGCCGTTTATGATCTACTTTAGTGGGAGTTATCTTTTCTCGAGTAAGCCCTGGCATGCCTCAGCAGGTAGCAGTTACAGTACAGTTCTGGTGCACAAAATATGTTTTTTTAATATCTTTGGTTTTTAACCTTTCTAGACATGTATGCCTTGCCATGGTTTGGAATTAAATCTTAGCCATGAAAAAACTTTGAAATAATGGTGTGTTTTTCATGTGTCTCCCCAGTTTTGCATTGCGCATTCCTACTGCGTATAATTTCACGCGTCATTAGCGCGCGCATTACAAAATGGCGGCTTTTTCTTTGCGGCTGAACCTCGCCATGGAGGTAAACCGCTATTTTCTCGAAAACGAGTACGGTGACCTTATCTTGTTTTGCTTTGAGTAATAAATTTCTCTATGTAAAATAAATATGGGCCAATTCTCAGTGCTGAACAAGAAACAATCGTCGAAAACGTGAATTTAGCAAGCAATAGTGACTATAATCATGGTGCTATTATAAGGATAAAAATGTCAACATACACGTATTTCATACTCGGCTACTCGGCCAGGTGGCTACTCGGCTTCGTGGTTACATAGCTACTAAGCTACGCCACTACGGCGTTTATCGTTTGGGATGCTTCACCTTTTTTTCACGTTTTAAGAACGAGAACACTGTATGTCTTAATCGCCGTCCCCAATATTTTATGGAGGTGGGAGTTTTGTCTGTGCGTAGCCGCTATTTCTAGAAGTATTTTGGAGTGGCCGGGTATAGCCAATGGTTGAACATCTGATTTCATCCCTGTTCCCGCTAGCTTTTTCATGGTGTATCTAAACTGTTTCATATATTTTGCAAATGTAGCCTCGAAAATTAGACAACCCGCTGGAGTACATTGCGCCATATGAAGCATTGCGCTTCCTTGCAGTCGTTCAAGCAAGCTATAAAAGGGCAACTTTCAGAACAACATCTTTCCTAAGTTTTTCAATACGAATTCTTATATTCTCAGTTATATTTATTATTTATAATGTAAGTAGTTTTACTTTTTACCATTATTAATAATGGATTCGCGCTTCTTGAATGCAAAGATTATGTAAAATTTTTAGGAGTACTGATTGACAAAAATTTAACCTGGAGGCCTCATATTGATCATATCGCTTCGAAGATCAGTAAAATAGTAGGCATAATTGCCAGGCTGAGGCACCATGTACCTCTAAATACCCTTCTTCAAGTCTACCGTTCGCTGATATTTCCTACACGCTCTACTGTCTCCTTGTTTGGGGCCAGGCATCTCAGTGTGATTTAAAAAAGATTCTCACTCTGCAAAAGCGTGCACTGCGCCTAATTTTCTTTGCCAGCAAAAGATCTCATGCCATCCCTCTTTTTGTTGTTTCCAACATCTTACCTGTAAATATGCTCTACTTTGAAACGGTCTCAACCATAATGCATGATGTTTCTACTCATTCTACACCTAAAAATATTCGTGAATTCTTCATACATTCATCTGACATGCATGCTCACAACACGCGTTTCTCGTGTGCAGATAATCTTTTTGTACAGAAATCTAGATTGCATGTAAAACTTAAGTCTTTTCCTGCTTTCGGTGCGAGATTATGAAATTGTCTACACCCCGATTGGCGTAAGCTCACGAAAAGAGCATAAGAAAAATTCATAAGTTGCTTCTAACTGTACTTGAAATTGAGGACTGTTATGTTGATGCCCATTCTCTAATACTGAATTTAAATACAAGTAATTATTATACACTATAGCTTTCAAACTTGCATTTAGCCGTTTATCTACTTTACACCTCTTAATTTGCTTTACCTTTTTACCTTTGTGCTTGATTAACTATTAATGTGTGTGTATGTTTATTTATTTAGTAGCTGTTTTTAAATCACTATCTGCTCGGTAAATATGACTGTAATTCGTACAACCCGCCTAGATTAGCTATGCTATAAGCGGGTTTGTAGATATTTAAATTCTTTATTTGTTTAAATTTACATTAATTAATTAATTAATGTAACAGTGTTGAAAACCAATAAAGACATAAAAGGCTTTTAATGTATTCATGTCATTGTAAATAGTGTCTGGAAAACCTTTTGAGGATGATTCTATTAAAGTTCTATAGTTAAGCTTTGT
>JAHPZR010041408.1:0-10185 GCA_019787425.1 Platygyra sinensis | reverse complement strand
AGGGTTCGTACAGGTCATGGAAAACCTGGAAAGTCATGGAATTTTACAATTTCATTTTCCAGGCCTGGAAAGTCCTGAAATTTAGGTGTAGGTCATGGAAAATCAGTATGTTTTCTATGAATGAAAGGCATTAAGATCCAAAGTTGAAAAATTAATTGGCAAGTCCAAAAATCAAATGTAATTTCAGCTGAATAAATGATTCTTTTGACACTACTGCCGGAGGGAAAAAGCTTAACTTAGGTCATGGAATATTTCAAAAAGTCATGAAAAAAGTCATGGAAAGTCATGGAATTTTGACAGGTCATAAGTGTACGAACCCTGACACTCCACTTGAGGTACAAGCACACTGTTGAAACCAATGACAGTGGTTGTCATACTGGCAAATTATTATTGACTATTAATAAAAGTACATGTGGAAAAAAGCTCTATGGATCTTGCCTCAAGAGTACTTTTCCACTGATTCCATGCAATATTTGACTGGATGAAGACTATAAAGCCACATGTATCTGTTACTATTGTAACTAATCAACAAATGCAATCAAAGTATAGCTATTCCCACGATTAACCTCCCAAAGACAAGGCGATTCAAAGTCATGTTGATCTTTAACATACATGTAAAACATAAACAAAGGATAAATTCCTCAGATTTTGATAAATGCTACCATCAAAGCGTTTAAATTCACCAAAATCAAAACCTGAGAGCACAAAATAGCAATGGCTACCCAGTATGGCGACTTACTGGCCCTGACATGCCCTTGTAAAAATCAAGCTGGATGGCCATTTTGGTGTCCTTACAGGAATGTGGTTTTGTTGTTCAAATTCAATTAATTAATGTGTTTATTGACTCTTTTATTAAGGAATAAACTGCAAGGAAAAAGAAAAGGGTCAACAACTCAAAGTTCTTCTAACGAGGTGGATAACAAAAGGTAAAAATGATACTTCGTAGGTGTGGTAAGGTATATTAATTTATGCACATGATTTGTTATGTGTTATATCAAACATGACAGACTGTGTGTGACCACATTTCCAAAACAGAGAAGAGAGTTAAATATGCAGTGTTTCAATTGTGTTCAAACAGCTAAAATTAAAAATTATGTTAATTAGGATCCGATATCCCAGCAATGTAATAGTCATGACGTCAACTTCAACATGATTCAACTTGAGGAATCATTAAATAAAATGACTTTGAGATGTTTTAATAAAACTCATTATCTAATCACCTCAAACTGTACTGGATCACCACTGTGCTGCAAAAATCAACTCACCATCCTTGTTATTTGATTTTAAGAGATCAATTCATAAAGCTTTTAATTATTGAATCAGATATGATGGAACGGTTATCAGTTCCGAATTAAAGGGGTGATTTTTTCCTGAGAAGAGATAAGCTGTTCATAAAAGGTTAAGTAAAATTTCTATTCTGAATGAATAAAACTATGTGTTTTAAGTGTAAACAATGCTAAAATGATTATTCACCATTGTGTTCATGAATAGATCCAAACCTAGCCAACCTAGGCGATCATCTTCGACAACCAAGCCTCCAACCACTGTAAACTGTACTTACAAGTAAGTCATACTATTGTCAGGGAATTCAGGGCTTGAAAAAATACTTAATTTAAGTTAGTCCTTCATGCTTCTACAAGGAGCTCTCAAACTTTGCTTGCTCTGGGCAAGTCTTAGTTACCTTTTTTTTGGCCTAGCAGGCAAGTGAGGATGAAATGTTACTTTCCTGGAAGGAAAAGCTCCTTGGTCTCAATAACCGTATGGCACTTGTAATGAACCCTGGAATTTTTTGACTACACTAAGTTGTCAGTTTAGGAATGTATTGCTCATGGATTTTAAAATTGCCATTACTTCTAACGAGGCACCACATTCTCAGTTTGTTTCTGAGACCCCTAAAATTTGAAGTTTACACGAACCAGATTTTTTTGTTTTTTCCTAGCATTTTGTTTCAGAGTGAATAGCCTGAAGGTTAAATTTTGCAAACTAGTTTATTTATTGGGGTGTTCTTAAAAAGAATAACATGCACACTACACACCTTTGTTCTTTATTCTACTCTACCATCCCAGGGTCCCATACATGTACATGTATCAACATCTGAGCCCCTAATTCTGCCACTTGATCACTTGATCTCTGATTCTGTAATCCACCTTCATCTCTACTAGGACACACAAGCCACAGTTGCAAATTTGCGCAGATTTGCTGGTCTGATAGGTTGTTGGTCCCTGACTCAATCTTTCTCCTTTGACACAAATTTGCCTAGGTTGAAATCATTCTGACCTAAAGGACAAATTGACCTACCAAATAATTCTGACTGTCTATTTAATATGTTTTAAAGCTTTATTTATGTAATACTAGTTTATTTACGTATTAATTTGTTTATGCATTCTCGTGACCATATTTGATGGCAAGAATTGAAAGAACTGAAGAAGAACCCTGTGCATAAAACTGTTTTATTCCATGCTGATTAGTATGGTGTTGGCAATACTAAAACTTGCTTGACATCTAAATATAGGATGTTGATTTATTTCTTGTGTTGTTTAGTTTGAGATCTCGCAGTTTATCAGCAAGTCCTCGTCCCAGCAACAGTGATTGCTCAATCCTCAGGTATCTAGATAAGTCTTTTCAATCAGACTGTTTATTTAATAGTTTGACTACAGACATATTTAATACCAAACATGCACAGCAATTGTGGGAAGTGTTGTGGCCTCATGGTTAGTGTGGTTGACTCCAGATTGAGTGGTCCGGGTTTTGAGCCCTGGCTGGGGACTTTGTATTGTGTTCTTGGGCAAGAGACTTGACTCTCACAGTGCCTTCTCCACCCAGGTGTATAGATGGGTACCGCAAACTTAATGCTGGGAGTAACCCTGTGATGGAGTAGCAGCCCATCCAGGAGGGAGTAGAAATACTCCTAGTTGCTTCATGTTACTGATACTGGGATAAGCTCCAGCCTGATGGACCACAATTGGCTCGTATGCAGACTTTACCTTTTACCTACCTATGCACAGCAATTAACTGGAGTGATTGCAAGACTTCTCTCTTTCCCTGACTATCTCAGTCGAACGTTTGGTCACCATTTTATCTACTCTACTGACTATACTACATGTAGGAGTATGTAATAAACTAATCTGCTGGTACAAATGACATTACGTTTGATCAACTTGTTGGTCACCTTTGGAACAAAAGTCACAAATTAGAGTGAATACACCTTTGCAAGCTAAGACAAGACGATCGAAGTCTTTTATGAGCAAGTACTGGTAATTACATGTAAGTTGCCTTATGTACGTAAACTATGCACAACCAAGTAAGGTCAGGTTAAATGTACTTGGGTTCATTATGTCAGCAAGCTGTTTTGTTTAGTTGATCAGAAACATAGAATCAAATTTCCATTGATCTTTTTATTGTTCTTTTCCCTCCTAAAGTAGCAAGCAATCATCCCAGGAAAAGCAAGAAGCCAACAGGAAGCCTCTGACTGTACCATCATTTGCAGCAACTTTCACAAAGTCCAAGCAAACTCAGCCATCCTTGTCAGCCATTGGTAATTTGGTGACTCCCCAGTCATCTACACCTCATCTCAGCAGTTCATCTTCATCAGCCATTGGTAACTCATCATCAACCTCTAAGTCTTCCTCTCGTGGAAGACGTGCTGCGTCAGCATCGTCACTCACTGATAAGACTGCAGCAACAAATCAATCAACTTCCTCGACCACCTGTGCACCATCACGAAGTTGGAGAAGAAGTGACCCGCCTGAGCCTAGCACGGGCTTAAGGCGGTCACAAAGACTTAAAGAGACAACGGGATCCTGTGCTAGCAATAGGTACGTGTATGATAGTTTATATTTACATCGTAACTATTTATCTTCGAAGGCTGGAATTTGTTGTCCTTTTTTGTAACTGGTTTTCACTCCGCAATAAAACTATTATTCAACTTTCATATGCTCTACAAATTCCTATTTTCTGATTGGCTGATTTGTACCACGTAATGTTGGGTTGTGACAAAACAACCTCCTTGCCATCATAGAGTCCTAAAGTGATGATGTCACAAAAATAATTTTATTGAAATTATGGGATATGATGTCATATTCTAGTAGAGGATCCTAATCATCCCTGCCATAGCCCTGAATTGCAATTTCCGATGGAGATATAAGGGATAAAAGTTTGATAGCATCCCATACAAACCCTTCAAAATTTGTTCCAGTTCCTTCAGTTTGGAACTGACTCCAAATTAGAAAGATTTATATGGGGCAGTATCAAACTTTCATCCTTTATATTTTGGCTGGGAATTACAATTAAGAGGTAATTTTTGGCAAGGACCCCTTTTTAAGGACGCTCTATTCGAAAATGGTGCCAAATCCCATAATTTCACAAATTTAATTTTTTGTGACGTCACACTTTAGGACTCCTTTGTTGTGGTGTAATAGCTATGGTGTTAATTCAACACACCACTGTCATTATAGCCTGCAAACAGGCTCTCCGTATGGGTTATTCTGAGATTTGCTTTCGAATGGCGCGCGGGCGGGTGAGAGAGGGAGAGCCTGCAATGGTCCTTGTACGATTTGAGTTCTGCCTCCTTTCCGCTTGACTGATCTGTCAAGTTATCAAATTGAAATGAACCAATCACAATGAAAGCAGAAATTGTAGGTCAAGACGGCTGTCAAAAATGAAACTTTTGATACATGTGCGCTTGTTTTTGTCGTGAACTCGAATCCAGAAACTCCGAAGAAAACATTTCGACGAAAACCTGGAAGAAAACCGCTGCCAATAAATTATATTTTCAAAACCCACTGTTGAAATTGTGCCATGCTTTGAAGAGATGACGTTCAGCTCGCGTCATCTACTATTACATAACAACCGAGTTTCATTACGTGAAATGTGACTCAGGGTATGGATGTTTTGTATGGGTAAAAACGTTAATAGACATTTTAGCCAAATTTAGCCCTTCTTTTAGCCGAAATTTTGATATTTGTGTACTAAAAATAACTGACCTCAATGCTAAAACCTCCATATTCTGAAAGGGGAGAGTCACGTTTCGTGTAATGAAACTCGGTCGTTTTGTAATAGTAGATGACGTCAGTAACTTTGTCACGTTTCACAAGCTGATCGTTCGCATTGTAAAAAATATAACTTCTCTGACAATGAAAGCTTGAGCCGCCTATGTTCCAGTGCGATAGGATCGTCCAAATTTGTTTACTTTTAGCGCTTCTATCTTCCTGAAGTCACATGACACCAAGCTTCGAGCTTGTTTTGAAAAATAAACATGTGCAAGATAACATTCACGCTTCACGGTTGAACGCAAATGGTAGTATTTGACATTTGTCAAGTCGAATTAGCCAATCAGCAATTTACGTTCAGAATCTGAACGTAAATACTCAAAGCGTACAAGGACCATTGCAGGCTCTCCCTCTCTTGCCCACCCGCGCGCCGTTCGAAAGCAAATCTCGGAATAACCTATTTGCAGGCTACTGTCATTACACCATGGCTTTGGCTGACTCAAAGTTTGACAACTTTTTTTGCAGTTTATTCAGTCTGGATAATAAAAATGTTAACACACTCACTGCTCGTGAGTTATCTGGATTTACCTGTACTTGTTCACTAACAATGAACTAAAAATAAGAGAACTTGTGTAGGTAAATCCCGATAATTCACTTGCTGAGTGCATTAATCTTTAAATACTTCTTACTAACTGAGCTTGAGCTCCATGCTGCAACTTATGGACTGAGCTTTTCCCCTTTCAATTTATGGCCCAAGCACAATGCATCTGGGACATAAATTGAAGGAAGAAGGATGAGGATTTCTAACTTACAGTTTGAACAGGTTACACAAAGTTGGTAACCTTAAATGTATTATATCTTGGTTATTCTGGATACATGTACATCATCTGCTGACAAGTGATGGTTATAACATGTGTTATTGTTTTTAGTCGGCGTGGACCACAGGGAAAGAAGCAGTCGTGGACACGCCGACAGTCACCCAGTATGTCTGCAGACAAGTAAGTGGTGTAATGGATACTCGACACTCTCTGAGATAACACTATAATAATTGAAGGGGTGAGTGCAAAACGGTGCTAAGTGACGATCTTAGGTGGTTTTCTTTTTTTCTGCAAAAGCGCCTGAAATTTTGCATGCCGCTTTCAATTGAATAGAAAAACATTACCCTGTATTTTTTTCCGCTGGTTTGCTCTTCGTTTTCGAGATATTACGTATGCAAAAACTTGTCTTTGTTGTCACGCCAGCACGTGACTGCAAAGACGGTAATTTCACTTAAAATCCCGCAGAATATTGATCTTTGCAGCGTGCAACCTTGAAAAAAATGCTGATTTGAGGTAAAAACCGTTAGAATGTTGATTCCACGTTAACGTGCGACCGCAAAGACGTTAATTTCACTCAAGTTACAGGCAAATGTTAATTTTACGCAATGCGCAAGCTTTAGACAATGTTGATTTCAGGTCATTTACGGACAGTTGAAATTTTGACTTCACATTATCGCGCCGCGCAAGGACTTTGATTTCACTTAGAGAACCGTGAAAAGTTCATTTCACGCAGCATGTAAGCTCAGTTGAAAGGCCACGTGCAAGAATGTCCGCTAGATTTTTCGCTGAAATCGAACATGGCCAACACAGCTGCAAACTTCGCATGCCAATTTGTTTATACCTGTAGAAAACTGCCTTGCACTTATTTCCCCTCGTTTCTATTGCGTATTCCAGAAATAAAGTATGCTAAAACACTTGCATGTCACAGTCCGCGTCTTTTGGAACTGCTTTGTTACACAGTACTATTAGCGTTGTTTCTCTTTGAAGTTTTTTTCAAATGCTGACTTTAACTCCTAGGGTTAAGAGTTCCCAGTTTTATTAGAGTCAGGGTTAGGGTTACCGCTCGAAACTAGGGTTAACGTTGAAGGTTAGGGTTACGGAACAAGGTTAGGGTTAGTATGATTCTTGTTAGGGTTAGGGGTAGCACTCAAGGTTAAAGTTATTGCTTAGGGTTAGCGCTACTGAGCGCTTATTTTTTAGGCTTAGGGCTAGCGTTCAAGGTTAAAGTTATTGCTTAGGGTTAGCGCTACTGAGCGCTTATTTTTTAGGCTTAGGGCTAGCGTTCAAGGTTAAAGTTATTGCTTAGGGTTAGCGCTTCGTATTAGGTTAGAGTTAAGGTCAGGATACGTTAGTGTTACCGCAGTGTTAGGCCAAGGAAAACAATCTCGACTTAGGAAATCTAGTGCACGAACCGATGCGTAAATCAAGTCAATGAATAGTTCCTAGAGATAGAGGCTGAACGTTTTGCAAATCGGCTACGTCAGTGACTTAAATGTTTAAATGTTTCTACGTGAAATTATTTTTTTTTGGTAAAAAACTGCTCGTTCCATGAAATTATTATTTCTGACAACACTGAAAGAGGAAGCCTTAAGCTAACATGCTGCTCATGCCGAAAGAAAGCATATGAAACGGAAAATTTATCAGCAAAGGAACGCTTAAATACAAAGCAAAACTTACATTTGAGCTGAAGTTTTCTTCTTCCTAACCTGCGATCAGGCGTTCTTTGTCTTCAGTTTTTTCTTCGCGGCGGGCTCGATCCTGTCACAACTCAAAGTAATCATCTGCTTGGAAATCCACGATACACACTCACGGAACGCTTGCTTGCCAATTTAACCCACCTGCGATTTGTCTTTGGCTTCTGTTTGGCCCGTAAAAATGGCTTTCAATCTGTTTAATTTAGCCGGCAACTTTTCAACTCTACACTCGGTACAGGTCAAATTTCAAGGACTTTGCTGCCTGGCCTTTCTCGCCAGTCCCCGGCCGTGTCTGAGTCACACACTAAGGCGAGCTATAAGTCACGCACACAATGCTCACGGCGCTTTACGTATGAAAGATTATTATGGGATATCCCAGAAATTTTTGCAGCGAAGGTTGTTGGATGGCTGATTTCAAGAAAATAATAAGAGTCTAGAAAGCAGTTCTAATTTCCAAAACTGACACACGCCGAAGTTTGGCAAATGAGCCATAAGTTCAGGACGGATGCTTTGTTTTGGAAGAAGAAGCATTTCTAGACTCTACCGCCTGGCTCACTTGTTCTTCAATGGCTAAGTCAACGGCGGACTTAAACCATGATCTCAGAACAAAAACATTCCTCGGTTCTTTGAGCAATGCTGGGTGACTTAACGAGGGTCAAAGGCTTAATGATGCCAAATCTCCTACCAGGCGGGCGCAAATATTCCTCGAATAAGCTTCGAATATCGCTGGAAATAACGAGCAAACTCTGCTTAACTAACAGGTAAGCTCTGAATTTGTGTTATCGAAGTAATCGATGCTTTGCGCGCCAAAACCTGACGTCACAAAGGCAGCTAAAAAAAAGTCCCTACCAGTGAAAACGGCAGTTCAGTTACAAAGACACGAAGAAGGATTTTGAAAGAAGAAGAAAAACAACAACGAAAAAAAAAAAAAAAAAAAAAGATTTCACCGACCTCGAATCGAGCCCTCGAGTGTCACATCAAAACAAATTCGAATCAGCTTCGTTCGGCGCGTTATCCCCTTGAGCTAACGAAGCAGCGGTGAGAAATTATTGTGTTATAGTGACTTAATCCTTTAGCGAAACAAAAGGTTTCTTTTGTTTTTCGTTCAACAATAGATCACGGAGGGTTGTTGGCAAAATCAGCCACCTCCATCCAAACAACAATTCCAGAGGGGGAGGAAACTGCATGGAAAACTCTTTGACAACCCTGAGTTGGGTACAGCGTAATCAAAACATAACTGGTTTGCTGCTTTTTCACTCATGAACTGGGGTTTCCCCCCCCACCCCCCTTAACAATAAATATTTGCAATAAAAAAATACCTTGCACCTATGCATATGGTCTAACACTATCCCCGTATTGCCATAAACATGCAAAGAGGGGAAGGGGGGATACAGGCCAAAAGGTAGTAAACAAACCAAAACCCAAATTTTCAGACACTGCTACCACGTATCTCTGCTTTGTGACCTGAAACATAGGGATTCACATTGCCATTATATCTAACTCGATTACTACACAAAAAAAAAGGCTCACGTGGGAGGAATACTGAACGCACCAGATCAAAGTTATTGTTCCAATTGAAAGCAAGTTTACCATTCAAACACACACTTTGAAATACACATTCAGTACAATACCTTTCCCACAATGAAGCTCAGATCAGGTTCCTGTTTCCAGCATTTATACAGAGAACGTGTTTCACAGTGTTAGTGTGTGGCAAGTAACTTTTGTCTGCAAATCATGTTTTGATTTGTTCTGAAATCCTGTACCAAAGGTAATATGCTGAGTGAACAAATTTGAGACCATGCCTACACAATTTTCCTCTAGAGTCACGATAAAATGGTGAGTAGTTTGGTTTTGTTGACCTTACAAACCAAGCGGATGTATGTTCAGTTTTTAAACACCCATTTACTGCACAAGGGGCATGTTTAAGGGGTGGATGTACAACCTTGTTTCACACAGGAAAACCAACAAGCTCTCTTGCGCATTTCCCAGTACTAGAAGCGTAAAACCCAAAAGAAGGAATGTAAGCTTATCCAAATTTACATTTACAAGTACTGTACCACCGACTACAGGCCTCCATGGCATTAAAAGGAAAATAACTGTAACAATGGTACGATTAAAGTCACCAAAAGCTATCAACAGCCACAGCTTCTAGCAAGAGTAGTTTTGCAATTGACTGTCAATAGTAAATCGGACCATTTACTTTGGTTTTGGTTTTATAGTAAACTACATTTGAGATTGCGGCAAAACATACTCTAATTTGTAAGTAATTGTTTTGATTTTGGCTTACAACACTCAATTGAAAACCACTCCTGAGCAATTAAAATTGAGGAGTGAAATTACATGTATATCTTAAAGGAGGAAACTCCCCTAATGATTAAATCGCCAAGTCCCTGTGTGAGACATTAGTCTGGGAAAAGTTTCTAAAGTGAATCAAGTCTATAAAAATCAGTTTATCTACACTGTGTATTGTAAGTTGATGTACATGCAAAAACTTTCTCAGAGGCTTGGAAACAATGACACATGCATGAGGTCCACAGTCTCCTACAATCCCCATTACATTTGGAATTAAAACTAACTAATTAACTAAATTAATTAAGTTCAAGTTATAAATAGAACATGAGAACAAATTTTTGAAACAACAGTGTACATGTAACAAGATGTAGCATGCAACCTTGTCCTTCCCAC
>JAHPZR010041407.1:20000-44197 GCA_019787425.1 Platygyra sinensis | reverse complement strand
AAGGCGGGATGTATGGGAGAAGCGGACCCGGGCGTGTGGACCGGCACGCGTCGGTTGTTAATTGACCAGGCAAGATCCAATACAGACTCAGGCGTGAATAAGAGTAAGTAGACTACGATAAAGGAAACAGTTAATTAACCCATAGAGGGCGGAATGGAAGGGAAATCTTCAATGATAAATTGTAAAAGAAGTAAGGGGGAAAACATAAAGGTAGCAGCGTAATTAAAAAAGGTTGCGACAAAGCTGAAAAATCACCGGCACGAGCGTGGGAGATACGGCCCACCAACGACGCGTCTGCTCCACTCCGTCTCCCATCTCCCACCCCTGTTTGTCTCTTTTCTTCCCATTCTCCCCTGACTCTTTCAACCCCTGTTCTTCGTCCTATACTAATCCCCCTCTTTCCCTCAGTACCTCTCTATTGCCGCTACACACATCCACACCGCTTGGAGATCTATCCTGTGTTGTCCTCTTGCCACCGAGTACCCCCCTATCGCCTATCTCGCCTCACTGTTTATGAGTCTCCATAGCCACTAATAACTCCACAAACACCACTCTACCACTACTCTCGATACTCCCTACTGCCCAATCGAGCCCGGCCTACTCTCGGATTTACTCTTCCCCATCTCTGATATCCTCTCATGCCCTTTCTCTCCCTCCTACGTCTCTCCTCTATCCTTGTCTGAATGTAACCCGACAGCAACCTAACTGTTACAACTATCGGCACTCATCGATTCGTCTAACTCGTCGTTCGCTACGCTTCCCCTTCCCCCAGCCATACTCATATCCCCCCAAATACACGTAAAGTAGATAATAAGGTGTTGCCTTTGCGCACCTCATGCTCTGAACACTCATATAGAGAAGCGTTCCTCGTCACGCTGACACACACTGACACACTATCTGTCAAACACGCCTTGCACTACACGAATCCGGTGATGCCACAATACTCTACACTTGCTCGCTCCCTCTTGAGAAGCACTATATACTTTCCTCCTCCAACGTCCCAGTCCACACTCCGTCAGTTACTTCCATAACTTTCCGTGCCCCACATAATCTCCGCGTAGCGTATTGTGTAGCGATTAGTAACTCGTAGCTATCCTACCTTAGCGCTTACATTACACTACCGCCACTCTACACGTCTCTTAATCAAACCTGCTGTTCGAACCATGGTAGTCCGCCTGCTAGCATAAATAGAGTCACGGACAACCGACGACGCACAATATATACTCTTTTCGCCACTAGATCTACTCAGAAAGTCTACGTCCTTGTTCCCACATACAGGTCAACAATTACACCCTTCACACATTGGCGAACCGTAGACTGATGTGAAGTGTGCTTCCTACTCGGTGCCTATTATCTCCTATCAGGAGACATAGCACAGATACCGAACCAACATACCTCTCGGTCACAGTAATCTATCCATCCTTACATTCATGTGTTCTAGGACAACCTATCCTCACAGTGATTTACATCTCTCATGTCTCGCCTGCAACACACCCCTCCACACCTCCAACCACACTCGCCCTCTCTCCCAACTCTAACTGTGGCTTCTGATCAATAGCTGTCATCGTATAAACAACACTCGCGATTCACATGTCCTTTACTTTCCACACACCCTATACGATATAGACGCATTTAGCAAACCCATCGACCAGACCCGCAACGCTTCTCCCCAAAATACATGTTCGATAGAGCTGTCACCTATGACAAATCATTACTCTTGCTCACAATTCTCTATATCTCGTCGTTTGGCAACACTGGCTGCCGACGCGCGCACCCTTTGGCAGTGAACGTTCAGTCTGCATAGTCGTCGAGGAGTACTATAATTATTCCCGCCAGCGTACAGAGGTTCGCGAACCAGCGCAGGCCCATTAAAAAATACGAAACTTAATTGAGCCATTTGCCCTCTTATCTCTTCATTTTGTCCTCACTGAATTACAATATTTGAGTAATCGGGCGATAGAGCTTAGATTACTGAGCAGGTGCGAGCATGTGAAAACATCGGTCGCTTATTTTTCACACCTATAAGAAGGTCCAGCCACACAAACCAGATCGCATAAGCACTGTGTTAAGTTTATAAAGCTGTTTCGATCTAGAAGCACAAAACACTGCTATATTTTAAGTTACCACGAGGCTTGGCGAGTAGAGACGGAACTGTAAAAATATTATTTACTGCAAAGTGAGACAATCGTCGACCTCAATCTAAAAATAGCTTCTATTTACGAAACGTTTTGTTCACCTCTGCCCCGATTAATCCGCCACCAGATATGCTTCTCTGTCTTAGTTGGCGTGTTTTATCTAGTCTCTCCAGCCTTCATTTCGGCGGCCTCTATGGTGGGTATAATTAAAACTGAGATATTGACCAATTTATCTGTAGTACTACTTAGCTCTTATTAACCGAGCAGGAGGTCTGTATGGGAGAATCTTGACCGAGGTCGTAAGTACAGACCGAACGCAGTGAGGTCTGTACACACGACCGAGGTCAAGATTCTCCCATACAGACCGACTTAGCTCGGTTAATAGGATGTTTATTATATGGCAAAAACAAGAACAATTTAATTCGTTTAATGTAACTGTTTGTACTAACTGACAGTATGCTTGCAAACGGTGATGAGCTGAATTTAATTCTTCCAAAGTTTGCTCGTTCTCTTTACTTTTTTTTCATCAGCTTTTTGACGCTTACAGAAAGAAATATTCTTAGATGAAAACAGTCAATGATTTTGCATTTTAGTTTGCAACTTTTCGCTTCAAAACATAACTGCTCTAGCTGCCGGTCTAGATGGGAAAATCTAGACCGCGGTCAATATCCATTTTAGCCAATCAAATTCGTGAATTTGGTAGTTTCCCAGTCCTTGTGAGACAGAGCCATATAATAAAGCCAATTCCACACAAACAGCCACAATGGCATGAAAAATAACCCCAGAGCCCGCATTTATTGTGTTGATCGCATTTTCTCAAGACAATGATGTTAAAAGATGACTGAGTTGAATGGTCTACTGTTACTCACTCTCTTGATTTCAGGCATGGAGTCAGTGTTTTTGTTTTTTTCCTTTATTGCTTGAGATGCTTCCGCACTTGTTGGCAACTTGGTATCTGCAAAAAGAAAATTCACTTCAATTCAATTTAGTTATCCTTAAATTTCATTAAATTTCAAAACTGGACGTTACTCAGTTCGGGTAACGAGACTAGTCAGTATGGTGTATAAAAACCCTAAAGCTTACAACTGCAGATCGGGAAAGTCCGATGAAATACGATCCCAGATGAACTTATGGTTGCGTTCTAAGGCCTTGGTACAAGCCTTCCCACAAAAATCAAGTAAAATCGCTTCAATATCTTAAAGGGAATTCTCAAGAAAAATCACACAAAAAAATCTCTAAATGTCTCGATAAACCTTCTAAATATCTTTCCTTTTTTTTTTGTTCTGTTAAAAATGAGCCACTGAATTTACTGGGGCAAACGTCTTCAGCTCTTTTTGCAGGAGTAAAAGGAGTCGAGGAAGACGATTTAGGCGCCTCAGTGTTACCATGTTACCAGCATTCACCATTTTGGGAAATTGCAGCTATATTACTTTAAAGTTATATGAAAGTATTATAATACATTTATAAAGTGATAAATCCCTGAACTGGGTTGTTTCTGGCCTAGAACGTCCCAGGATCTGAGTATCGAAGAAAGCACAATGCCCAGCCAAAGAAAACATTGAATATTTCAACTGAAATATCTCAAAACTCTCTAAATATCATACTTTATTTACTCTGTTTACTAAATATCTCTAAGATTTATTAATTATCCCCCGAATTAATATTCTGACATTCATGGAAAGACCTACCTTGGGATTTATGAGACAGTTCACCGCGAGAAGAAAAATATAAAGAAAAATCTTCAATGCGGTAAGGTGCGAGCACAAAGAAGTATTTTAGCACTGGATATAAGCCTTTTATCTGTCACTTTCTCTTATTTTTCAGTCGTGAACATTTTTTGCCTGAAGGACGCGAATATGTGCCTGGTAAGATGAGCTAAAATTTTGGTTTTGGAAGCCCACGAAATAATATTTGGAATCTTTAAATTGCGGTAAACAGCTGCACGGCACCTATCTTCATCTAGTTTCAAGTGTGTGGTCTTGTTATTTGTTCGTATGCTGGGGGAAGTTCTTCAGTGCATTATACGTCTGTCAGTCAGTTAGTTTCCAGTTAAGGGCTCATCACGGTATTTTGAGGTATTTTGACATCACAAATTTACCTTTAAGGAGCTCAGTCACGGTATTTTGAGTTATTTTGAGCATCGACAAAATTACCGTTACATTGAAGGAAACCTGAAAATAATACTTTACAAAGATAGAAAAACATCCAAGAGGTGATAATAACCATAAAGGAACAAGGATGGAGAAGATTGACACGGATTGCAAACAACGAAATTGAAAATTTTAGCTAAACTTATCAAACCGTTTAACCGGCCGTGACTGAGTCCCTTTAACTATGTCAAAAAAAGAGAACAAAAAGTGCGACTTATCACTTTTTTATGGTGTTTTTTTTTTTTTGCCTTCTTTTTCCCTCACTTTCTTTTGAAGGTTATATGACCTTTCATTACTTCTATGTGCTCAACATCTAAGCTAGCATTTGTTGTTGCAGCAAAAAAAAAAAAAAAAGAGGAAAGAAATAAAAAACAGAACTAAAATCTAAAAACCTTGCCTGTTTATCAGCATCACCTTAACTTTAATCTTTTTTGCATTGCCTCTCGCATTCTTCCCTGGACTCAAAGTTGTTTTCATTGCCACTACATCCTCCATAAATGAAATGTTCGCATTCTCCAGTCTCGTTGTTATAGAAGAATCTCGGAAACGCGCCTCTGCAAGGACCTACTACTTTGGGCAAATCACAAATTGACTGATCTTTTGACTTCAAGGCTTGCGCCATAACTGGAAAAAAGAGAGACATTTCGATCAATGTACGTTTTTTCTTTTACGCATAAAAAAATGAGGCTTTTGCCATTGATTTCACAACCACTTTTAAGTTGTGTGTATAACTATGATGAGTCAATCAAAATTATCTTCATATCTTTCTACGCAGTTCAAATGTATGATCTTACATGTATTCACTTGTTTCTTCGCTATCGACGGGTATATTACGAACTAAAAATGTGGCTAGCTCCCATTTGGCTTGACAGCTCAATTAGGAGAGTACAATTCCGGTATCACAGAGGTCATGAGTTTGAATCCTGGTTGTTGTTTTTTTACAGGCTAATTAATATTAATTTCGCAACTGCTTAAATTATGTATTTACTGAACTGCGATGATCAATCATATCTTCATACGATGCGATTAAGTAGACATGCCAACGTTGAAAGATAAAAGACAATTCAAGTTGGCAGGAGATGTTCAAGCTCTCAGTCATTTAGAAGAGAACGGAATCTGAACGAAACAAAACTTTCTTAATCCTTGTTAAGGTAAAGATCGTTTCACGTGACGCCATCATTTTCTAAAACCGAAAACTAAAGACGGCCACCAAAGTTTTTATCCCATCATTCATAAGAGGCGGTGTATTTATCATGAAATAATAATGTGTTTCGTTTTGAAACCAGTGTTTTTTGAGTCAGAGTCATGGCGGTGCATGACACAAAGCTGACGATCAGTTTTGGAGGGGGCATGGAGTTTTGCGGCGTTGCGGTGTCGATGTTTTTTTTTTTAATGTGGTGATGCGATGTTTGTGTTTTTCGCACTCCGGTGTTCGATGAAATCAAATTATTTGCAGTGCTGGGGTTTCTTGTTCGTCATTTATCAAACCTAAATTTGACCTAAATTTAGCATGCAAGCTTCGTTAATCCGTGCTAAGTTATGAATAAGCGTACCATCGAGTTTGATTCTTTGTAAACAAAATACAGACCTACACTGTCTTCGTTATCTTCAATATGCTTCGGCTACCAATCCGAGGCTGTTTTCGTTTAAACCGTCCCGGTAACCAGACCTCATGAGGTCTGATCAGCAACCCGGAGCTCAGCGTTCGGTGGACACGCGTAGGAGCCAAGACAGAAACAATCCTGGAAGACCCTGGAAACGCCAAGGCCGAATATATAGAGGATACTACACGGTGGCGAGAAGATATTAATTTTATGTTCTCGTGGCAAGAGCAATATCTCACTCGTTCGCTGCGCTCACTCGTGAGATACTGTTCTTGCCACGAGAACATAAAGTTCATATAGTGAACATGTCATGTTCTTTTTATAAAATAGACCTTCTGAACATGTCGTTTTTGACGATTTTCCGAAGATTTTCAACCACTTTCTAAAAATTTGCGAAGATTTTCCAAAATTGTTCCGAAGGCCTGACGAACGTTCGATCCCAAACATTTTCCGAAAATTTCACAAGATTGCCGAAGACTGCCGAGGAAGACCCGAATATGTTTCGATCATATCATACACCAACGAATTTGAGTACCATTTAAGAGACAAACTTGATAACAGTGAAATCATCGATACCTTCACTACTTTGCATGCGTCACCTGCGCCCGCAGTACGTGTGGCAGTCAAAACTTATCTATAGCCTGTCCTGCCAAACGACACGATAATAGCAGTAATAGTCATTTTCTGCACAGCTAACACAAATTAAGACAATTAATGCAAATGATGATTTGGCCTCCTCTGATAGTTAACCGTACCTGACAATTCTGGGTTAAATTTGATGGCGACACTCGACAAACTACGCCGAGTTGTCTGACGTTGGCGCCAAATTAGAAGCTTGGAGGCTCAAAATGTTACATAATTTTCACTTTTTACAATCTGATATAGTTTTTGGAATTATAAATTCCTTTTCCTGAATATTTCATGCCGTTTTTCTGTGACAAAAAATGACCGACTTCAATGCTTCAATGCTTCTTGTTAAACATTGAATTTAGGGCAGTATAGTTTTTTTTCTACTTACTGAATCCTGATTGGTCAATTCAAATTTCAGGCGCGTCAGCAGTATGCAAGGTAGTGAGGATATGGAAAATACGCCACTCCTGTCCCGGATGTAACCGTTTCGTATGAATTTTACAAGCGGTGTATTTTCAGTAAAACACTCGTGTCTATATAATAAAATGTATTATTGACTGGCCAGTTTTTTTCTACGAAAAAGGAAAAGGTGGCGAAAACCGACCGACCACAAAATATAGTCAGATGTGTCGGCAGGGAAGAAAGAAGGCTTTCTAAGCTAAGGAAGCGCATTTGATAAGTTTATAACTTAAGGCCGCCGCACACTAATCCATTTTTGTCGGCCGACAAAAAATCTTCACTTGTCGGCTAGTGTGCGGTGAATTTAGACAAGTCTGCGACAAAATCGAGGCTTGTCGGGCGATATCTGACAATGCTAGATCTCAAGACGTCTTGTCGGGCCTTGTCGGCTAGTGTGCAGTGGACCAGGACAATTTGTCGGGGCTCGCGCGTACCTCAACCAATGAGGAATTGTCATGAGAGTCACGTGAACAAGCATTTTTTCAAACATGGCGGAGATCACCTCCGCCCCAAGACTAAACGCGGTTTGTCGCGACAAAAAATCGGCTAGTGTGCGGCAAGCTGATGTCCCGACAAATTTTAATCCGATTTCCTGACCCCGACAAAAAAGCTGCAGTTCTACGACAAAAAATCGGCTAGTGTGCGGCAGCCTTAACACACGTTTTCTATTCTTTTCCTTTCTTCGTTGCTATTCTTCATATCTGAATGACAACTTTCAGTGTTTGAGGTCTCGTGCTAGTAGGCCATTTTTTTTTTAATTGCATTACGTACAATACACTTAGTGACATTACTTACGATACAGTTACTTACATTACATACAATAACTTACGATATATACAGGTCTTCCAATGTCATTAACAAAACAGCTGCTCCACATTTACATAATTGTTTTCATTTACATAGGTTACATAAATTACTACTACCAATTTAGCGAAGGATGTTTGCAAAAAGTAATCATTTAAGTGGCCGAAGAAAAACAAAATAGATATCCTGTATACATAAAATAATAGTAAAAATAATAGTAAAATTACAGAGTACAATTCGCCCATTTCGACTGTAAGAATTTTATTTTATTACCTTTTCGTGCAATGTATGCTTCTGTTTCATACTTGAGTTCAATTTTAGCCTTAAATCCAACGATATTTGGAAAGGATTGGTTTCTTCTACAGTCCCACAAGTAAATTTTTGCAATCAGTAAAAAGCAGTTTAGTAAGGGGCATGGTCTTGTTAAGAGGCCCACTACGATATCTTCTAAAGTTAGGTGAATTTGCTCATCTCTTACTACTGACCAATACGCTTCAAAATCTCTCCAAAATGCTATAGAGAAAGGACAATGGTACAACAAATGGGTTAAAGTTTCAACTTCACTTTTACAAAAAGTACAGTCTTTGTGTGAAATAAAGCCAATTTTGTAGAGCTTGTCATTTGTATAAAGGATTCTATTAAGAACTTTATACTGAAAAGCTCTGACGTAAGGTTCAAGAGCAATTTTATGTGGAAGCAAAAAGGCTTGTTGTAGTTGCTTTTCTGATAGGTTGAAATCTCTATGAAGAACAGCGATTGCATTAGGTAGTTTGGCTTTCTTGCTAATAAGTAGTAAATAATAATCCCTTGATTTCTTTGTGTTCACACAAAATACCTCGCCGCCATTGCCAGTGGAAAATGATGGTATATTAGAGGATGGGAGTGTTCTTGTAGTATTGTCCTTCAGGTGAAATGGAATGGAGTCCCGAAGGCCCGTCCAGATAAGAAAATTAGACTTTTCTATGTTCCTCGCGGCAATTTCAAAGGAATCAATATTATTACAATTTAAAAGGAGATCCCTCAGGTACACTATACCTGAAAGGAAGAAATTTTTATAAAAAACTGGACTGCCGTCTATACGAATATCCCGATTATTCCATATTATATTCTGCCAGTCTTTTACCGAAGCAAAGTCTTCCCGAAACTCTGACCACCATTTTAAAAGTTGAAAATAGAAAGGAGAAGGAACCGAGAGGTCATTAACATCGTAATTACAGTTAAACAAGAACAGGCCTCCAAACTTTGTTAAAAGGTGAGAGAGGTACCATTTCCAAGGGCCTTCCGTGACATTATATATCCTCTGTAGCCAGGCCAAACGCAAAGATTTAATCATACAATCAAGGTCAATCATTCTTAAACCACCTTTAGCGTAATCGTTAATTGTCGAAAGACGTATTGTCTTATCTGGTCCATTCCACAGAAATTTATAAACTAGTCGATTTAACTCTTTTACAAATTCGTCCGCAACAGGCAGGAGGGAGCATATGTAAACAAATTTCGGAATAACTAGGGTTTCGATGACAGTCACTTTGCCGTAAAGTGATAAACCTCTACAGGACCATAGGTTCAGGAGTTTTTTAATCTTATCCAAATTCTCTATGAAGTTTTTCTCTCGAAGAAGGGTTAGATCGTATGAATAATATACACCTAAAGCCTTGATCGGTTCGCGAGGCCATTTAATACCGAAAGGTTTAGAGTTGTTATTTCTGCAAGATCCGATCCACATTCCTTCTGTTTTACTGTAGTTTATTGCTAAACCTGAAAGCAGTTTGAAAGTATCTAATAAGTCAAAAAAAGCTCGGGCTGAGCTAAAGTCGGCAAGGGTTGCTGTTGTATCGTCTGCGTACTGTAGCAGTTTGGTTTCTTGGCCATCGATTGAAATGCCTCTAATACTTGTATTCTGCCGTACAGCGATTGCCAGAACTTCCACTGCTAGTACAAAGAGATAGGGAGATAATGGGTCCCCTTGCCTGACCCCACGTTCCAAGGCAAAGAAGTCCGACGCAAAACCATTGTTTATAACGCAGCTTTGAATATTTTTATAGAAAATTTCTACCCAGCGGATAAAATCTGGGCCAAAATTGAAAACTTTTAGGCAAGAGAAAAGAAAGTTCCATTCAAGACAATCGAAAGCCTTGTGAAAGTCAATAAAGATCAGTAGCCCGGGAATGTTTTTGACAGTGTAAAATCCATCAGATCAAAAATAGATCTTACTGTTTCGCCAATATAACGATCGTTAATGAATCCGGTTTGATTGTGATGAACAATAGTAGGTAAAACATTCTTAATTTTAGTGGCGATAACTTTAGACATTATTTTAACATCCACATTTAATAATGAAATTGGCCGCCAATTTTCTAGAAAGAGACGATCTTTGCCCTTTTTTTCAATAAGAGTTATCACTGCCTGCTTTTGAGAACACGCTAACTCACCTTTTTCCAAGCATTCGTTAACACAACTAATGAAAGGTTCTTCAATCAAGTGTCAAAACCTTTTATAGAATTCAATCGGGATTCCATCACTCCCTGGAGTTTTGTTATCTTGAAAAGAGTCAAGTAGTAGGCCATTCTGATACCTGTCTATACCCGCTTCAAGGTCCTGTGACTTTCTTCTTTCTATTTCTTTCAAACGACTTTCGATATCTAACGCCAACGCAACTTGCTCCGGAAAGTAACACTTTCAGGCAAGATAAGGCCCCAGTCAGTGGGTTACATTGTGAAAAGTGAGGAAGTAAAAGAAGAGAGGGATCTGGGTTAAAAGCCATCTCTTGAAGCTCCTCACTTATTCTTCCGTTCACTTTTTTTCACGCAAGGTTTCTTCACAAGAACAAGAAAAACTGATTTCAGGCATCAGCGGTATCGACATGTGGCCTGGGGGTGGCAATGAAAAGCGTTGTAATGTGTTTATTTTGTGGAAAATTGTTGACGCCGCAGTGCAAGAGAACATGACTTGATCATTGTCTCTTTTAAAGTGTTAATTTACAGATGTATAGATTTTGTACAGATAATCAGTCGCCTAGATAGCCTAAGTAAGTTCCACATGTCACGTGTTACATTATTTTTAATTTGCGGCCGCCATATTGTTGCACCACAGAAGTGCACTAGTGTAACTAACATGGCGCTTCCGTACTGGGCTCTCCAAATTTCTGCGAAACATTTCCACGAATATCTGCAATTTGGTAAGACGCACAGGCCTAGAACTTGGAGACTGTCTGATTCATTCATTTCCTATCAGATCATAATTTAATGACATTTCCACTAAATGGTTTTCGATTCTTTTTTTATTGCGTGATAGTGAAACGACTGATCTATAGCATAAAGCTACCAGCTAAATTAACAAATGGACGTCAGTTTTTTCATGCGTCTGTCCTGTTATTGATCATGAATTTCGTCATAACATTGTAGTTGTGCAACCACGAGGCGATAACCGAGTGGATCCGCAGACTACCTTGACAATTGTTATGACAAAATTCATTGTCTATAAAAGGACAGACGCATGAAAAACTGACGTCAATTTGTTTTTTACCGTAACAAACTGTCAAACTATCCTCTCTCGCTCGTTGCCGCATCGCATAAATTGTAAATTCGTGTGTCTGTCCGCTTATTGACGATAAAAAATAGCCAATGAGCGCGAGAGAATTTCTGCAGTTGTCGTAAAAAAGATGATCGAACAGTTCCTGAAGACTGGGCCGTCAGTGGCGAATTTCGTGCTCTGCTTACACGAGAATAGAATAGGGTATCTAGGCGGGCGCAAAGCGATTAAGATAGTTATGCAGGTGGTTTGCCCTTTGACGCTCGAAGGCAGCCAGCTAGAAGACGAGATCAAAAGGATAGGTGTTTCTCGCATGCTTAGACAGGTGAAAAGAATAAAGAAGATTTTGATCGTGGTCGGACACCCCGGCCTCGTGTTCTAGTGTATATACACAAGAAAAATTCTTAGAACTACATTTTAATCAATATAACAAGAGCAAAGCTGTTTTACATCTTAAACGTATCGACTGTTTTTACTAAGCGGATCATAGCAATACCATGTAGTAGATTACGCGACGGCATTTCATAGATTATCACGACCAGAACTTGCAGTTTTTGTGTCTCTAGTTCTGAGCTTTTGTCTGCTCGATTCGATAACATTACGACAATTAATAATTCATCTTCATGGTGGTCAAGCAAGGATTTTCTGTTTTTTGTTTTGTTTCTTATTTCAGTTTGTTTCTTTATTTTCGATGTACAAACAAAACTTAACTTGTATCGAAACAACACAGGTCAGTCTCAGTTAACGATGAGAGCTCGTGTCGCGAGAAGCGACATAGAAAATAATGTGTGGATAAACTATTAGATTCAAAGTCAGTTTCAGACCCCTTTCACACTACGCCGGGAAACGCTTCGAATGTTTTCCGTGCACACTAGGCCAGACAAATTTAAAAACGCAACATTTACCGGTCGTCTTGGATTTGTATTTGAGTAAAAGTCGGGCAGGGAAATATTATGGTTATCGTGACCTCATCGTTTTCAAAACTACTATCCACAGCAAAGCGCGAAGCTGGCGTTTTCATATTCCTCTGGTTTGAGGAGCGTTTTCAAAAAGCTTCGTTTTTGTGACGCATTCGTGTGGACGATAAGCCTAACCGGAGAAATAAACATCCGTTTTCTAATTCCTCCAGCGTGTGGTGGACGGACCATGAGCCGCGCGCCCTGTTTGAAATCTCCTTTTTTTTTCATTTCAGTTGTCTGTTTAGTAAAGTGCAAATATTGTAAGGAATAAAAAAAAAATGAGGTATTTTGTACTTACCGCTAAGAAGAGCAATCAGTAACAAAGTGATTTTTATCCTGATCATGTCGCCTCTTGTTTTGACTCTGAAACTTTACAAGCGCATCTAGAGGTGATTATGTTACGGAATCTGAAGCTTTGTGGTGTTGTAAGCGCATTTGACAACTGGGTTGTCCCAAGATCAAAGAGACCAGCAACAGGAAGTGCAAACACCATGAATTACTTTGTTCACAAAACTTTTCAACTCCACTTGTCGGTGGGGGGGTGGGGGGGGGGGGGGATCAGTCAAGAGGGAGGCGGGCTGAATTGGCCTCAAATTAAAAAGAATGAGACATGTGTAATCCCCTGACTTGTCCCCAGAAATAGACCAGAATTTCCGAAAACCACAAAAGATGAGATCTCGTACTCGGCTTTCCTCTAAATTCCTGTATCCGCTCCGAAGTCTTGGTCAGGCTATCCTGGCTAAGAAATAAATAATTATTTAGTTTTATGGGTACTGTATTTCCTCGATAACTGACAGCTTTTAGGACAGTTTTTCGTTTTTTTTTGAATGATCAAAATCGTTAAAACACATTGAAGGGATTTCAACGAGTATTTTAAGTCAATCCTGACTTTTCCTCTGTTATTTGCGGAAGAGAGAGTACACACCCAATTTGAGAACTGTTATCCCTCTAGTTTGTGGTAGGTGCGGTGGCTTCATTGTTGGTGCGCTCGACTCAAAAAGCGAGCGGTCCGGGTTCGAGCCCTAGGACATTGTATTGTGTTCTTGGGCAAGACACTTTACTCTCACAATGCCTCTCTCCACCCAGGTGTCTTAGTGTAAATGGGTACCGGTGAATTGTTGGGGAAACCTAACAAAATTGCAGGGGAGTGACCTGTGATGGACTAGCATCTCGTCCAGAGGAAGTAGAAATACTTCTAGCCGCTTCATGCTACAGAAACCGGGATAAGCTCCGACAGCTATTGGCCAGGGTTGGCTCCAAGGCTTCACTTTTTTTATCCCTCTAGTTTACAAGCTCGTTATTTGTTTTGCAAACATTGTTTTTCGTAACGTTTTCTTGCTCGTTTCAGATAAACTCTTCCTAATTTCGAGATAACAACCACAAAAACGGAAAGTGAGGTTGGATTACTATGTTTGACCGCTGAGAACACTCGGGAAGACCTTTCTTCGCTCTTATGTAGTATAATGCCTGGAGAAGAGCCAGGAGAGGCGCTCTTTTTTATTTCGTCCACAGTCGCTTGTTCAGTGCTGACTGCCCAATCTTGGAGCTCGGCCGGTCCAATTTCAAACCCGATTCTTACGAATCTAGTAATTTGTGAATCAGTAGAACTCATAAAGCTGTTTTATAATGATTTAAATGCGCCTTCCAACCAGCAGCTTACCTCATGCTTTTATTTAGACTAATAGCGATAGAAATGCACCCGTCAGCATTATCACGCATAGAAATCTAGAGCGAATAATCCAATAGACCATTTTACAGTTGTCGGCTTAGTGACCTGGCTTCTAAATGGCAGCGAGGCTGGAGTTGACCTTGTTTTGATACAGACCTGACTGCTTTTATTGTGCAAATCAAGTTGTTCTTATGCTAACTAGTTTGTATTTACATAAGAAAAGCAGAGAGGTCTGTATCAAAGCAAGGTCACCTCCAGCCTCGCTTGCATTCATGGCCAGGTAACTAAGCACACAACTGTAAAATGGTCTGTTGTATTAGTATAAACCTACTATTTGTTCAAAACTTTACCTAAATTTTCTTCACAGACACGTCAAAAATGTAAGAAAGGGGCCCACAGTTTTTTAACAACCACTCACTGCTGGGCTAGTCGCTATCTAATTAACAATTAGATCATGAGCTCGAGATTTCTATGAGGTGTTACTTGATAATAATAATAATAATAATAATAATAATAATAATAATAATAATAATAATAATAATAATAATAATAATAATAATAATACTAACAATAATAACAATAATAATAATAATAATAATAATAATAATAATAATGTTGTACCAATTGTATTGGGGGCTTTAGTAAAGGCCCGTTTACACAGGCGATTTTTGTCGCAGCAACTCCATGCAATTTTTGTCGCGCTAAAGTTGCAACAAGTTTCAAACATGTTCGAAACCCCTGCGATATCGCGGCGACAAATCGCACTGAAAATCGCACCTGGTTTACACGTGCGATTTTGAAGTTGCAGCTTTAGCGCGACAAAAATTGCATCGAGTTGCCGCGACAAAAATCGCCTGTGTAAACGGGCCTTAACAGTGCCGTTGCAATTGAAGGGCAACTTAAAGGGCATAGGAGTAGACACATCAATCAGCTTAATCCAGACTGATCACGTGATGCGATAGCGTTCTTCCGCGGAAAATACTGACCCGAATGGATAGTACTCGTCGGTGAATTTTTTCGGTGAACAAGCGAGCTTATAGAAAATAAACAGTTGAAATTGTATTAAGTGTTTTTTTGTCTGTTTTCTTTTCCAGATTTTACATTTGGCTTTTACAGCTATCATAAAAAAATTGAAAATAATTGAATATGATATTTTAACTAGCGCGGGGAATAAAATCACTGGTGAACAATAAAGACAATAGAGTGTTAGTGTCTCGGAGCTATCAGTCTCATATATAGTTGCCCCTTGCAAAGTTAATGTTTTTAAACCTAGCATATTTTTAACTGTTGCCCTATAGCGCGCTAGCTCGAAGCTTCACTTCTCGGGCAAAGAACACCAAATTTCCGCGGGGCAACTATCAGCCGATAGTTCCTTAACAGAAACAATGTAGTGTTTATAGATAGCGAGTAGCGTAGCCAAGTAGAGAACGGCATTCGCGATAGAGCTAGCGCTCATTGCATGGTAGATGTATACAAAAACTCGAAAGAAACTCCGAACTACACCAGCTGTTGAAACAATGATAGCGCGAGAAAGAGAATTCACATCTTGGTAATAAAAGGTCGACACAGCAGAAAGCAAATCGTGATTTTTAAGAAGGTTATGACACTTCTTTAAGTTAACAGACTTTAAAATAAACAAGCTGTTTTCTATTTTGCGTCGAGGAATTTTCTTTAAGAAATAGAAAACGTGTTTCCGTGCTTCTCATGATCGAGTTATACTGAAGTACTCGTGGAAGTTTGGACGAACCGTCGCCGGAAAAAGCTGTCGAAAAACTCGCCCATTGGCTCGTGTTTCAACTTAATTTAAATGTAACTAAAACAAACTAGAATAGGCAACGAGAACATCAAGTTTTAATAACTTCTTTGTGCTTCAGCACAAAATTACAATAAATAGTTAGCAAGCGTTATATGCTTAATCGTCTCATGTGAGCTTTAATTAGGTTCGATCCTGAACTAAAATCTCAGCACCATCAACACCATATTCGAATGGCTGTCATTTGATGAGAAATCAGAGGTAGGTTTGAACTAATTACAATTACTTAGTAACTTGGGATAAAAGGATGCAGTTTTTCATTCCACACACTTTTAGAGATCCTCGTTTCCAAGACCTAAAAGAGAGAAGTAGAAATTCTTTTCAAAAAGAGCGTTTGATGATAGATAATAGAGGGAAATAGTTACAGTGTACTTACAAATGTAAGAAACCTGACAAAGATCGTTGTTTGATCGATGTTTTTGTTGGCTATTTGGCCTCGGCGGGTCAAGAACTGGCATTCGCTTCAGCTCAAAGCCCTTGTCGTAGCAAGTAGGGTAAAATAAGCCAATTGCAACGGTCGCTTTGGGTACCAGACCGGGATAAAACAAAAATGTAATTTTACATGTAAAATATGATTGATACAGTTATGGTAAGTTTTACGGAAGGACAAATTGATCTGATACACATCATCAGTGAATAATTACAAGTAATGTTACACACCTGTTACTGACCTCCACAAGCTGCCATACATTCAGCCTCGGTGTCAAATCTATTGCCATTTCCATCACATCCTCCATACGTGAAAGATTTGCAAGATTTAGAACTGGAGTCAAAATAAAATTTTGGAAATGCTCCCCTACAAGGTCCTGTTTCCGGCGGCATGGAGCACACTGAATTATTTGCTGCCTGTACAGATCTTGTGTTTCTTGAAAAACCTGCATAGAAAACAACACCTACCATAGAGTCACTACTGGAAGATGAGACTAACGTATTTCTCACAAAGGTTGAGCTCTGAGGTAAGTAAAAACTTTGGAAGAAGGCTGAGATTGCGGACATACTGCGAAATTTCACGGACTAGGCAATTGTCAACCAACACTACGATGACTCCGATGGTACTGACTCTAGCAGTATGCAGGACGCCTGTCACATATGGACTCTGTTAAGGTAGTACGAACGGGTCAGGGGTTAAAAAACAACTTACCTTCATTTTCAATTCAATTAATCTTCAGACATATCTATGAACAATCCCAAATTTTGGAGCTTATCTGTGCTCTGGTTTTGGAGTAATAACTGGTTGAATGCCGTTGTCAAGGGTGGCATATCCGACCGCCATATTGGATTTGCAGCCGCATACAATTGCACAGCAGAGTCTGTTCGCATGCGCTTTTAGGTATTCTTGGCGTGGAGTACACGAGACACGCGAGTATAATGCGCACTAAGAAGTGCGCATTGTGGCCGCTGACATTATGCTTGTCATTGTTATTGTCGTTGCTAAGGAGCCTTCCATTGTTTTGACTCAGCGACGCGAAACACGCTTAAAATTCGTGATTTTTCCACAAATCTTTCACGAAATTAGTGTCCCATAAAGCAATGCAACATCTGAGAGAGCAAGTAAACATGGCGGACTAGATTTGACAGAACGAGCTGATCAAAAGAGGAAAAATTGGACGGATTTTTAGCATACGGGAATCGAAAATAACGTGATTTCTGAGAGCTTTGATTGAAAGCAATTGACATTTGGCAGAGTTAACAAACATAAATGGGGCTATGTTCCCCGACTTAGCCGCCATGAATTGTTGCTTCCGATCGATATTACAGTATGTTACCTGACTGGTCTAGAGGGGTTTACTTCTCTCTCGTATGATTGAGATTTGGGCGGCGGCTAAGTCGGACAAGAATCTTTTATTTGTAATTTTTAAATATTGTGAAGCAGAAAGGTTTTAAAAGAAAAACTAGGGAGATACTTATAAATTACTGATTTTGAGTGACATTTTTAGGTGTTAATTTTCACACATTTTTGGCGGGAAATTGAATTTTTTGACTTCAAATTCGTATTCTGAGGTAAAAATAACCCTAAAGAAGTGTTATCAGGAATCCACAAAAAGTTGATTAAACCTTAAAATACGGGCCAATTTTGGACCCATCTGACCCGTTCGTACTACCTTAAATGACCTCGCTCTCCATGAGTTCTCGTAGCTCGGTGGATAGAGCGCCCGCTCGGTGTTCGGTGTTCGATTCCTGTTGGGGACTCAGATTTTTTCTTTGTTCCTCTCTCGAACCATGTTCATCAGTTCACTTTTCATAATACAGATACCTCCCGTACAATGAAATTCAAAATCCGAGACCTCTACACATTTGAAAACTTGAAAACTTTTGAAAAGAGTTGATATTCTATTGAAGAGGAAAGCAACTTTTTCAAGAAAAAAAAAAGGAACAGTTTTAAATATTTGAATTCCAAACTGTTAAAAGAAAGTTACATCTAATAGCTTTGCATATCCAACTTGTAACCGAGTAATTTTGAGTGAATGTACGACAAACAATAATCTCCCTCAGCCAGATCTAGGTGTTTGACTTGGAAACGGCCAATGAAACACTGAATTAAAATGCCAAGTGAGGTTTGAAAGCACGTGTAAAACGCTTTATAAATTGACTATACTTTAGATAATTAACAACTATTCAACTATTTAAGTATATACTAAAACAGTGAGATAATATACACCACAAGAAATTAATTTAGATGATTTCTTCCGCTTGCTGCGGACGCCATTTTTTCTCGAGTTCCTCGGAGGTAAATATCAAAGGATATTTGGAGTTTGACTAGCCAATCAGAGCGCGCCTTCAACGCTTTCCACTGTGTTAGTAACCCATGGTCGACTCTGACCGACGGAGGCCTACTACTGAGTATATGCTAATTAACAATTAGACTACGAGCGCGAGTTTTCCACGCGCAGATAGTCAACGAGGCGCAGCCGAGTTGACTATCGCTCGTAGAAAACGAGGGCGAGTAGTCTAATTGTTTTAGTATAAATGTACCGTAGTCTCATTGCATAAAAAGAAAAAAATGGCAAGTAACGCGTAGAAAAGAACTGTTTTATTATGTTACATCACATGAAGTTCAAACGTGATGCGCGATGTGCACTGATGCGTAACTGTTTTCTATCGGCAGATATAAAACGGTAATATAGCCAATCAAATCCACCTATTCACAATAGACTACTGTCAATTTATACTAATAGTTGTTACTGCACTAGCCTAACCGGTGAACTGATTTTGCTTCTCTGAATAAAAAATAATACGGCTGGGTTTGATGCGCAGAGAAAGGTTTCTGCTTGTCAGATGACGAAAGAACCTGGCTGAGAAAACAATTTCTCTGTATTCGCCAAGGTCGAAATATATAGAATTGGAGTAATGGTCATCTAGGCACAATGTTGCTTTCAGGTAGAAAAAGCATTGAAAAATCTTCACGTGAACCGTCTTTTAAGAGACTGACAAATTTTAGTTACCTTGTCAACGTTATTGTTTGGTCAGGCTAACAGGGCAATTGTCCTTGAATAAACAAAGCGGAAAAATTAAAAGTGTATTCAGATTTTCTTGACTGAAAAGGTTATTTTGCGTTCGAAAAACAAAATCGTGCTCCAAAGCACACATTTTAATTCGCGGTTTCGGAATGCCCCGTCTAATACACGGATGTTTGAGTTAAATTAGTGTAAATCTCGACTTTTTACTCGACATGACATTGATAAAACATACATGTATTCATTTGATCCTTCAATTGATGTCATTGGGTGAAGTGAAAATTATATTCTTTCGATCCGAATTCTCGAATGAAGTATGATCCCAATGAATCAGTCTCATATATCAGTGTTTTCAGTTCGCTATGAAGAAAAAAAAAGTTTGCTATGAAGCCTCTTTTATCTTGCTTCTTTTACAAAAAAAACGTTCTTCTTTACTCCTTTTTGGTCCTAAACTAACATCTAAAAGCAATGACATCAAATGAACATAACAGTTACTTTAACAGGAACGTCACGATGAAGCGGTTATACAATCGCATATAGTCATGAGCTTTGTATCAAGTAGAAAGATTCTTCCCATATTTACTACTTCGAGCTGCAAGTGAATAGTTTAATCCAAGACATTCATGATCCACTCGTTAAGCTTTGAGAGAGCACTAAATTATAAGCTTACCTGCCGCTAGTAACACAGCTACCAGCAAAATCGTCTTCAAAGACACCGTCGAAAATTCTTGCATCTCGTGGCACGAGAGATGACCAAGCTAGGGAATATTTTGGCGACGAACGTTTCAACTCTGCCTCGAACATCCACAAACGTGTAAAATTTACAGGCCAGCCGGATTTGTGTTTGTTCATTCAATCCATATATGGCACAGCGTCTAAATAGAATAATTTCAAGCATTGAAAAGTTCGATTTAAAACAATGAAACAGCTGCCACATGCTAAGGCTGAGCAAAGAAAAATTAAATGACTATTTGAAGTATTTAACTGCAAGTTTGCGTTGTTTAGTGAATTTGCTGGCGCAGTTCTTAAGACAACACGTTTTATTTCTACGGGTTTGAGTCAAAACTGAAAGATACCAAAAAAACGGACTTTGAAAATGAAACAGGGATAGGTCATGTTCAGTGGGATTCAAGTAGCAAACCCAGTAATGCGGGAGTAGTGAGTTATCAGTTTTACAAATGTGATGTATTGAAACTTTTAAAGAACTCGTTTGAAACTAAGCAAACACCCAGAGGCAACGCCAAATGCTAGAAACACAAGTTCAACTGATTAAAAAATGGTGTTGAATGAATAAATTATGACGAATACAAGAAGCTATTTTCCGAGTTTGGTCTCCCGTCAAATTCAAGTAACTTTGGAACGGTAAAGTGAAAAATGGGCAACATAATCTTGTTGCGTATTTCACGTTATAAGCCTTTATTATTAAAGTCAGCTTTTCCAAGCGGCATTAATACTAGAAAGGCCTTTTCTGGACATATATTTTTAAATCAAACGCAGCTTTCTGAAACCTTTTAAGTTGTCAAACAAATCTGTTCATTTTGAATATGCTAATAACGTCTAAACTACAAGGGACAGTTAAAACGAACTGTCACAAGGCCTTTTAGCATCCTTTTCTTGGAGCATGTCAATGACTTTTCCAAGACGTAGATCTCTTGAAAGCATAGGGAAAAAAAATTAAAAAAGTATCCTTTCGTGAATATAATTTGACTCTTTTAGATCACTGGCGAGTTTTATTTTCAGTTTTTTCTCTTCCATCTGACCAGCATAATTTCCATTTACGTGTGCGGATTAAAAGATTCTTTTCTGCTGTTAACCAATTGGCGGGTTTGATTTGTGCACAAGTGAGGAGAAACAAAGATAAAAACAGTAACAATAAATATTATCGTTTGTCTCACGATGTAGTTACTTTAGGATGTAAATCTCTACGTTTCGACTGCGTACTGTTAGTCTTCGGACAACGGGTGCCAGAATTCAGCCATTATGGATGACATCAGCGGTTAAAAATATGACTTCCTAACTTACCACCAGTGCCGCATGCACTGTTGTGCAGGAACGCCCAGCTGATTTAATCACGTGGCATGAGGGGCCCCTGTAGGGCTATCTGGGATCTACTATCAAGCCTTCTGTATTTGCAAGCAGTGCGGCCTACTTTTTTAATGGTTGCAGCAAATTTCATACAGCCACGCCTATGATCCATCAGCGTTTTTAAAATGCACTTCACTTTCCAATATTTGCCCTTCATGATTCGAACTTGGAAGGCCGGTTTGTGTGCAGTTGGTAAGAGACAAGTTGCAGTGAGTGATTGTGGAGAGAACAAACGCAGGTAAATGGACAATTGGGGCAATGGTCTAATGTTGACATTCGGCAAATCATATTTTGAAGCATGACTCACCCGGCGTGACTCTCTCCTTGTGACTATACGTCATACTCGTGTGACTCTGACAAGTATCAAGATAGGTAGTTGAACATGGCAGCATGTTGCAGCGAGGCTGTTTCTTACATCATATTATATCCGGAAGAGCAAAAAAAAAAACGCTTGCTGAAGACGAGCGAATATATGTTGAGAAAACAGCCGGAGTTTAAAAACTGCACTACATTACCTGTAATGGCTGTCAAGTGCGTCAGCGATTTAATCAAATGCCGATGAAACTTTACCCATGCATGTTTGCCGACGCATTTCTAAGTAAAATTTCGTTACAATCGGCTATTTCAGGATTTTATAGCTCCAGGGTCTAATTAATCGACTCAATAATTTGAAGGCTTTTTCAATCTAAGCACACACAATCATCGCTAATAAAACAGGGTCAAGCAACCGACCCTTTGAAACCAAACAATAACAAAAAGATCCTTCTAGAAAACCAAAGGAATTTATAAAAGCCACTGAAGTCAATGACGAAAATAATATAAATGTGATCAGTATGGCCGTCAAAATTTAGGTATTGTAATTTACTCTTGTCCCGGACATACTTAAAGAGTTCTGCAACAATCGTGTTCACTAACAAAGTTACAATGATACTGAGCATGATTTAATAATATAGGTGTCTGTATTAAGTATTGTTGTTTTCCGTTGTTATACAACGAGTTCGATAGGACCTCATGGAATTTCATTCTCTGAGGCTTTCTTTGGATGAAAAGAAAGCTTGATTTTCATCGAACTGTTTTGTACTTAAACAAAAATCAAAATATATTACGATGGGACTGGCCTCTCTTTTACATTCACAGTTCCATAATACGAACACCCAGGCTAATATGATATCTACCTGTGTCTAAAATGAATAGAATGTCACACTTGTAATCACTGCTTGTCTTCGAGCTCGGAGAAGTGAAGGAAAACTAACTTTCATCATCGGGGCTAGATCTGCATCTTAACTGAAAATCCCTCTTGCAGTCTGTCGTCGATTCTACGCGCGAAGTTACGTTCAGGCTCATGTTGTGCAGACCACGCTATTTTTCTTGCGTGCGCACACAGACATTGCAGCGACATTACAACAATGAGAACTGCGTCAAGGCAATCGATCGAAGCATATCAACTCGTTTTTGTCTCAATGTTCTCCCAGGCATAGCCATAGTTCTTTTTTCAATTTCATCACATATGGCATTACGACGTCTCATTAGAGTCGGGCTTGGAAGACAGCCCTTCACATCATCACTTACAAGTGCTACAATCTGTGGATAACTACATCGTTCGCAAGCGTTACCGCAAACTTTACCATCATTTACTTTTTCTGTGGCTTGTGGAAAGCCATTCGATGCTGTCACCGACCTTGTTCTTCTCAAAGCATCAAAACATTGCGCTTTTGAGCTCCAACCATTCGAAGCTTGGTTTTGATGTAAGATTTGAGTCTGATCTGTGATGTCGGAATTGCTCCCCGAGATTAGGAGCCACTTTGTCTCGTCGCATATTGACTCCCCTGTCACAAAGCTTCTTCGGCTCAATACACTACGGCCTTTAAATCTGATGTTCATATTCTTTGATCTGTAAATAATTCAGTAGCTGAGCTTAGAGTAAGGCTGTCGAGCGCTTGAAGACTGGATAATCTGGACAATCAGTTACTACTCGGCTTCAAAATCAGTCCAAACAAAATGTCCGTAAGTCCTGTCGCAACTGACGAAGGAGACCTCAGTCAGGTGCCTGCTCCTGTGGTTCCGGCTCCTGCAACAAGTATACGAAGAATTTGGATTGAATGTAAATCGTGACTTTTTGTAGACAAATATCCCGCAGATGGCTTTAGTGACCTTGAATTACCACAGTAAGCGTGTTTTGATGACCTGAAACGAAAAACTGAGTCAATGCCGACATTTTGTTGTCACTCGTATGCATTTAAAATATCAACAAACAGGGCCCGGCGTCTTTACAAAGTCAGATAAAAGATAACTGCCTTATCTAGGGATATCAATGTAAAATCACAGGGCATTTACGTAAGGGAATTGATAAATCTGCACCTTTGGTCTGATACGAGTGCCCAAGTCGTTGCCAACGAGGATGATGGTCTCAACTTGAAACACAGTTCAAAGACAGGGACCTTGCGTTACTGGGAAACAAAATATTATGATGTCCTTCACTTGGTGATACTGTCGGTACGAGTGAATGATCTGAGCCGGGCGGTACATCAACGATATTGCACGGTGATTATTTCAATGCGATCAGTACATTGCATGAAAGCGCTCATTAACGCTGAATTTGTTCATATAAACAAAAGAATATAATAATAAATTACTTCTTACTAGAGATCGATGAAGTCTTTTAATTTTCTCCGCGGGTAGTTGTGGAATGAACTCTCCTTTGAAAACCACGTTGAGGCCAGGGCGACTGCAAATCAAGTGATGTTCCGTTATATTGAATCACGCTTTATAATAGCCACAAGTGGCTTCTTTCCGCTGACGTCAACATCTCCACAATGTCCCGAGGTTAATGGAAGCAGATTTAGAAGACAAAGGTCTCACCCACCAAAGAAAGGCTTTGTTCTTATTAAACCAACTGAAACTCC
>JAHPZR010041407.1:0-10000 GCA_019787425.1 Platygyra sinensis | reverse complement strand
TGTAATTTGCAACCGTCCTTGTAAATTCTCGAGCTCGAAAATCGCATCTTTTGCAGTTTCATTTTGTCGTTTTGCAGTTCAAATTAAGCATGAATTTTCGTGGTTTGAAAATCATTATTGTTCAATGCGCTTTAAACTTTTATGAAGGTATGCGATAAACCGATTGGTTGGTTTCTCATAACAAGCATATTGTTTTGTATTCTATCCCGCTTTGCTTTTGAAGTAATCAATTCTTTTAAGCTAAAACTCCACTCGTGTTTGGCGTTCGATCGAATAATCAGTTGGCTATTTTACTTTAACCAAGTACTTATGGATTCGGAATTTCCGGATAAATCTTGCTTTCGTGATTGTGAGTATTATGTGCAGTTTACTGGTGGCGGGAATCATAAAAAATTCACATGTGCTTTGCTTAAGGGTTTCAACTTTTCATTCATTCATCATGAACGAGTGAAGTCGTGAAAGAAAGTTGAATCTAGTTCAGTATGAGCTAAGCTTCTTATAAGTGCACTTGAAAATCTTTACGATAAGTTTACGTGAACAAAATACGCGAAATATTTTGTGGTTGTCGGCTACGATTCCTTTTGTGGGATTTCCGAACGCGATCGTTGAAATGCGAACTCATACATGTACATGTACAAAACTTTCACAACACCATCTACGAATATTTGATGATTTTGAGATCCCATTGGAAACACGAAGACCTCTGTGGTTTAAAGATAATTTATTTATTGTTATGTTATCGATAGCTTTAGTAAGAAAGGGTAGAATTAGGAGAGAAAATTGGCTTCACACCAAATTTTTTGTGGAAGGAAGGGAGTGTCCCAACAAAGCCATGCCACCTGTCAAATCTATTGTTTTTGGTCACTTTCACATACTCTCAGTAAATCTTTTAAGATCTTTAACAATTGCGTACAAAATCCTTGTTGATGTACAGATATTTTGTTCTACTAGAGTTGTAAAGGCAGAAATTCATTTTGTTTGTTATTGTTTTAACTGTATTTGTAATTTCTTAATGTTATAATAAGTTAATATTTTATCAGGGTATATATGGTGTGGTTTAGAAGGAAATTTGAATTAATATATAAGCCTGCCTTTGGTGATAATACCTGCAGCCAGATATCTTTTTAATTATTCTGTGTAATTGAGTAGTTTGTTGGTCAGTAAGTGCTTTCAATTCATGTTGCCAGCTTAATTTATTTATTTTTCCGTCCACTTTTCCAAAGTGGCCAAACGGTCAGTCGCACATAGCTTAATATGGCAGGCTATTCATCAGATGGGTGTGCTATCAAATCAGCAACCTGTCGAGGTTCTACACATACCAGCCTAGGTGTAACTTAAATATACATGGACAGTATATCGATACATTTGAAACCCTCAAATTATTGCAATCAAAGTAAATTGTTACAAATGATTTAATATTTCTTTGGTTGAGAAGCCTTGTGTTATAATTATTTTGCCAAACTACATGTATATTATCAGTTGTTATATTTATCTATTGAGATCTCTAACTTGGATGGAAATAAAATAAAAGCTGCCCCATACAGAGCTTAATCCTCTAGTCCTGTTCTTATTTTGATTGTGTCTGATTGATAGACAATTATGAAAAAAATCATTCCCTACTTTCTGATCTAAATTGTATCCAAATGCGCATTTGAAACAGTTGAATTTAGTACTTAAGTAAATTATTGTTCCTGTAACTTATTAAGTGCATTACTCAGTGACTCTAGTGTTCATTATGAGTATGAATTTTTGTGTTGGAAAATGATGCACCTGAAACACTTACTTGTACATAGTAATGAGTGTTTATGTTCAGTCGTATGAAATTATCTCATACAGCAAAACCAAAACCAAACCTTAATTGTCAGATAATGGCTGTGTATCTTAAATGGACAAGGAATAAAGAAACATCAAATAAATGTTTTGATCAAAGGTTACTTGCAATGCATATGCATTGTAAGTTTTGTAAGTTTGTATTAGATTGTAATTGTAAAGTAGATGTTTGTTAATTTTCCAGCCCTATCGAAGGTTTTCAAGTTTGCAGATGTTGAAGAGACTGGCTATGTTGACGTGGCAACCATCTCCACCCTCGCCGTGCAACTGTTGGGAGCACAGCTCAGTGAGAGCGAGAAAGAAACAATAAACAGCAAAGCGGAGAGCAAGGCTGAGAAAGGTAATGGATTGTTAAGCTTCCTAGTTACAAGTCATCTTCTTAAAACTCATCATGATTATTTAATCGACAAGTAATTACAGTATAGATAAGTAACACCCAATTAGATGTGTGCTGATCAGGTAATATGTTTCCTTAGTTTGTGAGCAGTTCCTGGTTCTATTATTAAAGGAGAAAAATAGAAGTCAAGAATTAACTTGAATTAAGCATTTGAGAAATAACTTCAATCACTTTTCACTTGCTCAAGAACCTGTTCTGCTTGTGTTGCTTGTCATGCCTTTTTTGTTGCTTTTTGCTTTTTGTTTTCTTTTTTTGCTTTATAAATACCACAATATGGGGGAATCAATTTTACCTTTAATTAGTTAAAATATTTAGTAAAGTTCTTAAAGCAGCGCTCCAAGCTCACTTTTTCAAAAAGTCGCCTTTTGGCGACCTTTAATTGTAAAATGGTCGCCATAAGAGAAAATTCAGTCGCCAAAAAGAAAGAAACGCGAAGGGGAGGACACTTCATGACATATTACACGTCGCCAAAAAGGGGAAGACAAATGACATAGTACACGAAGGGCTAATGCGCCGAACGGCATGTTTTCCACACTTTACTTTGCTACAGTAAGTTTAAGCATTCATGTCGAGTTTCTGAACGACGAGAGATGAAAAGAGAAATACAGGTGAAGCCACCGCTTGTACTGCTGATTAAATTTGTCCTATTATTGATAATTTTTCCCATCAAGGTTCTCTTTTAATCTGTTGGTCTCCAATTGGTGACTTTCGCCAGAATTTTGGTCACCAAATATTTTTTCCACTTGCCATGGCGACCAAAATGGTTGCAACTTGGAGTGTTGTAAAGGGGAAAAAATTCAATTCTAATTAGTAGACAGTGTTGTGTGACTCATCACAACTAGCTGTCTGCCCTTGAGGGATGACTAATTAATAATTAGATTAAGGGCTTGAGATTTCTATGAGGTGATAGTTGATGAGGCTGAAGGTCGAATCAACTACATGTATCATCTCATAGAATTGGAGAGTATATAGTCTAATTGTATAGTAGAATTCTTACTAAAATTTACTTCAAACAGCGATTTTCAATTATTTCTTGACGTATTTTTAAACTTTGCTCAAGGATTGAATTGGCATGCCATCAATGGAATTGGCCCAGGGATTGAATTGGCGTCATGCAGTTGATTCAATAATTTTAACTTTTTTTTAGTCAAGAAAACAAAAAGGTCCACTGTTTAGTCTTCTTCAGGAACTTGATTATCCTGGTGCATCAAAAGTTTCATCTGTAAATCTTTGGAAAAACGAAAAAAAAAAAAAAAAAAAAAAAAACATTGCAATTTCCTAGATGACCTCCAGCCACTGCACAGTAATGGCTGTACAATGGCTCAGCCAATCAGATACCAGCATTTACATTAGTATACTAGTAGAATTCTTACTACTAATACTACATAGAGCAGTTTTCATTTGAGTGTCGAAAAGTAATTGGTTTTGCACTTTCTACGCCCCAAGATTGGCTTAGAAATTTGTGCCACTTTTTCATCCAATTAGAAGTACAACCAAAACCAATTGTGATGCGTTCGCATGCATTTTCCCGCGTTTTGCGTCAGCTACCTGAAATTACTTTGAGTTTTGATTGGTTCATTGTATTGTCTGTGTCCTTTGTGATTGGCTAGAGTAATTACTTTGGTTTTGGTTTTACGACACTCAAGTGAAAACCACTCTGTATGTATAACTGCACTGTAAATTAAATAGGTGATAGCTCTACATTAACCACTTGATTTTGTTCTTAGGGTTGCTGTCTTACCAGAATTTTATTGAAATCATGATGGAGACCATGCAAACGATGACCCACTGGGGAAAGCTAAAGACAGTTTTGGAAGGTTATGTTGGATTTGATACAGTGCAAGAGCAAATCCGCAAGAAATCTCTCAAACGAGGTTTTGAATTCAATCTGATGGTTGTTGGTAAGTTTAAATTACATGATCTATGTAAAATTGATTGTTTAATAAACTGTTTCATAAATAAACATTGTTTGCAACTTTCAACATGTGAAGGGGGATATGATAATAAAAATGAATTCCTTTTTTAACAGCTGCAAATTCTATTCAAATCAATATACAGATAGAAGTTTTTTTTAAAAGTTAAATCTGAAAATTGATCACAATCTCCTTTTTCCTCCTTTTCTTTTTTTTTTTTTTTTTCATTTTCAGGTGCAACAGGTTTGGGCAAATCAACCATGGTAAACACATTGTTTAAAGGAAGATTGAGTAGAATGTCTTCAACTGGAGCTGCTGCTGCTATTCCTAAGACAGTTGAAGTCAAGTCAGTTAGTCATGGTATGATGATGTGCCCTTGGAATCTTTAGACATCAAATTTATTTATTATTTTTTTGCACCCATCAATTTTAGATTGTGACAAACAGCACAAGGGCTAATCAACCTGTTACAATAGATCAATAATATGTAATTTAATCCCTTCTATTCATACATAAGTGAAATAATGTGCTATTATGACATTATGTTTTCATTTTTTTTTTATTTTCATTTTTCAGTTATTGAGGAAAAAGGTGTAAGGTTAAAACTAACCATCACAGACACCCCAGGATTTGGTGATCAAATCAATAATGAAAGTTGGTAAGACTTGCCTTATTTTAAAATACTGATGTCCAATCACTACTGACATGTATTTTGTCATGAGCACTGTGTTGATTGGGAAGCTGAGAGTCCTTAATAATTTATTTATGAATGGTTTGAAATTGCACTGTGATACAGATTGAGAAATTTGGGTTCAAGCCTTGGCTTGTAGTGGTTATTTTGTTTTCTGCCTGGAAAAGAATAGAAGAATCCGGGAAGTAGAATCACTGAATATCTTTGGCAGTATTGTAAGAAGAGGTCCAGGGGTGCAAGGATTGTCCATGAATCCAATCCAAGCACTTGCATAAAGCCAATTCTTTGAATTACATGTAATCTTTAGTTGATAAATGTAACTCAGTGATTCACACAGTTAATCTACAAACTTGTTAAATGTGTTATGTTTAATGAAATATAATTGTTCTCTGCAGCTGGGAGCCAATCTTGAAATACATACATGAGCAATATGATAAATATTTAATAGAAGAAACAAGCATCAAGAGGAAGCCCAGGGTTCCTGACAGCAGAGTTCACTGTTGTCTTTATTTTATCGCACCAACAGGTCACAGGTGAGCAGTGATTAATGTTTGTTGATTCAGCTTTTTCTCTTGCTTGAGACATCAAATACACCTACTGATATGCGTATGTAATACCATGATACTGCAACGTGTAACAGAGGATGCATGTTCACATCGGTGAAAAATATGTGTTGGTGTGTCAAGCAAGACTGTAAATAAACTGCAAGGAAAAATGGCTGCATGAAATCCTGGGGGGCAAGATGCAAGCGAGTTATCTCCCCCCCCCCCCCTCCCCCCCCCTCTCTCTCCCCCAGAGTTCACCCAGCCATTTCTTTCTTGCAGTTTTCTTCTGCATCATACACAACAGACTAAGCAAAAGAGGGACTACTCATAGTCTAGTAACAAGCTCAAATCAGAGTTAGGTCGATTCTAATTCTGTTAATTTTGTTCATATACAGGCTGAGACCCATTGATGTGGAATTCATGAAAAGACTTGACAAGTGTGTTAATATTGTACCAGTGATTGCCAAAGCAGATACCCTAACAGTTGAAGAGCGCGAGGCCTTTAGAAGGAGGGTATGTTCGTGTTCGACTGATATGCAGAAAACTTAAAATTGCAGTCTTCAGTTAACTTGCTTGTCAGAAAGTGACTGTGCAATCTTCATCAGTAGTGAAGGCGAGGTTGAGTACATGTTATAGTACATTGTACAATTTGTATATTTTAGCCATTGCTGAGAGAATTTTGTGTGCGCATTATGCAGAATTTTCCAAGCTATTCAAAAATTTGAATACCATGACCTAAATTTCTATTTAACAATAAGATTGTGAGCTCAAGATTTCGAGCCTGTGATAGTCAACAAGGATGTAGCATAACTTTTCATTGAACTGATGAGTGTGCGTGCACTATTGATTTGGCCTTTACAGGGCCTCATAATCTGTCACCTCACAGAGGTACATGTATCAAGCTTATAATCTAAAATTTGCTAATACAACTCCGCCAGTTACATTGCAAGAAAAAATATTTCCAAGTGTCGATAGAATATAGATGTGTTAAATGATAGAAGTATGTTGATAGATCTAGGAGCACAGGTACCTGCATTATCATCGAAAATGCTAATTAATTGATGATGGACTTATGTTATTTACAGTTACGTGAGGATATAGGGAAAAACAACATCAATATCTATCCAGTACTAAACCGACATGACCTTGACGAAGAAGAAGCGAGAACAACTTCAAGAATCAGGGTTAGTCGAATACTCACAAACTTCTTTCTGGTATGATATCATTTCAGTTAACCCTTCACTCCCTAAGAGTGCCAATTGGCACACGACGTCATAACTTTGTGAGTATTTGATAGATTTCTATGAATTTTTGCCACGAAAATTGTCTTGTAAAAATCTGCTCATAGACGTTATAAAGTTGTGACCCGCCCCTCCTATCAAAGACGTAGCTGACCACCTCTTACAAGTTTTTAGTTCTTTTTTGGGGATATTTTGGGGATACAACGATACAAGACTTGTTTCACATGAAGCATGTACCAAAAAAAACAAAGAGCCGCTAAATAAGCTATAGTTTAGGGGTATGCCAAATATAGTAGAACGTTGACACATATTTGAAGTCGTTCATTTTTGCATTTTAAAGCAATTTCTCTTGAAATGACTACCTCCTTCATAGCTGTTGATGTCAGTTCTTAAATAAGCAGATCAGTGGCTATCAAATGATATACTGTGCACAGGCAGAGTGTCTTTATTTGCCGATTGGGGGAAAACTGCTTTTCGCCTTAGGGGGTAAAGGGTTAATAACTCATCTGAGAGGATGTCTATAAAGGAGCTCTGTCACGGTATATTGAGTTATTTTTACGCCGTACAAAATTACCGTTAAACTGAAGCAAACCTGAAAATCAAAATTTACCGAGGTACATGACTTACGTAAACAACACCAAAGAGATGATATGAAACCATAAAGGAAAAAGAATGGTTAAGGATGGAGAAAGAAAAATTAGGTCAAACACTTGAAGATGCAAAAATCCTTACGCAGCATCATGTTTTGATGTCTAATTTTAGGATCAGCTCCCCTTCGCTGTGATTGGAAGTGATCGTTACGTCACCGTGTCGGGAAAACCAGTTCTCGGAAGGAAAACAAAATGGGGACTCATCGAAGGTGAGAAAAATTTTCAGATATACGCGTACTTACTAGAAGTAGACTTGTTACAGTAGGGACTGGGCTTTTCTGATTTTTCCAGACTTTTCAGCCTGAAATTGTAAAACAAGTTACAGGATATAACTTGGGAAAATGGGCAGATAGTGATTGAGACTCGCTTGTGGCTAGACATCCTCTCTGAAGCTCTGTTAGATCAGTACAATGAATACAGCTACTGTATTGTAAGACAAATGAAATTACATCTACCCTGTCTAAAATTAATGTCTAACTTGTAAATGTTACTTTTCACTTTAGTTGAAAACAAGAACCATTGTGAATTCGCACAGTTAAGAGACATGTTAATCAAGTAAGTTTGATAAAATTTTCAAGCTATCGCAAGCATAAATTAATTATTGCTTTCACGCCCTTTACAGGATCAAGCGGTGTGTAAAGGGCAAATGATGTCGATGACGTTGCTAATTGTCTGCCCGGGATTGTATTCTGAAATAAATTGTTCCACCTCAAACATGTCTGTTTGTTTTTATCGCAAAACTTTTTTTTCAATGTTTCATGTTTTTTGATTACGTTGTTTTGGTCTCCGCAGAACACACATGCAAGATCTGAAGGAAGTAACAGACACTATTCACTATGAAAGTTATCGCCGCAAGCGCTTGACAGAGGAAAAGCACGATCAAATTGTTTTACAAAACAATGTTGTGAACATGGATGACATCGACTGTCAGGAGAGTAAAATTTAAATGAAAACCTTGCAGAACACGATGAATTCTACAGCAGGGCGTCTCGGTCATTTCAAACCAAGTCGAGAGATGTTTGCAATTGATGCAAAATATTTGCTATTCTGTATGATAACAATTTAGATTTTTGTTGCAATTTTGGATAACAGACATTTATAACTTGAGAATTTTTATATCGAGTGTTGAGCAAGGGAATTCGTAGTGAGATACTGCCGGAGGTTTGTGAATCGGTCGTGTATCTCGGCAGTTACATAAATGGAGGAGGAATCTAATGACGAGAGGTCTAATAAATAATGTGATTTTTTCTATATTGATCCTAAATTTTCAAGTGACCAATGCATAAAATCTCCTTAGATAATCGAGCGGTCAGGTGATTACAATAAAGAAAACCACTTGTAGGAATTAAAGATTTTCATTGTCTTGATATAGCAACAAAAATGAAAGAATATTCATCGTAAGAACTAAGGAGAATTGCTTCTTAGACCTTAGAACGAAAAGGAAACGATTCTTGGTTATTATTATGGAAACAATCATCTTTCTTTTGGAATCTTTTGATCTCCTGTATACCAATAATTTGAAATTATTAATTCACTTTCTATGATACGTTTACATCTCGTGCTACAGCTAGCCATTTCTTAGGCTGTAATATCAGTGCACTTTGAATTATATACAGTATGTTTCTAACCGTTTCTTAGGTTGTAAAATTAACTTTTTTCCTATGTTATTTGTTTTGCTGTTAGTTTGCTCCGAAAATCTTTGATGAGAATCGAACCAACAGCATGTTCTGTGTTTTGCGTGGAAAATGATCGACAACTTATCGCGTATTTTGACGTACATGACAAGGTCTGTAGATTTGTGCGAAGAAGGAACTAATGACGGAAACCTTAAAATCTCTCGCGCTGCCTTCGTCACTTACGGGACTGCGATACTTGAGAAGGAAGAAGAAACTTTCTTGATAGAGCAGGTACAGATAAACGCCAGAGAACTCATTTTTTACTGATAGTCGGAATTTTGCACACAAAGCACAAGCTCTCTCGCCGGGCGCGCTCATTTAGGGTTAACAGCAGTCATAAAGAAAATTATATGCTAGCTTTCCCAGGGCGTCAAAAAATACAAAATAATAAATATTAAGTATTTCATAATGTTACAATGAAACAAATTTAACTTTCTTCATCTAAACGTATTGTATCAATTTGTAAAATAAGTTCTTATTGAAATAAAAACGCGAACTCCTGTAAAACCTCATCATTTAAGGCCTTTTGTAGTCTTGGCTTCCTTAGCTTCATTTTTAATTCAACGTTACGTACCCCTGAAATGCCTGAACCGGTGGAGACAATTGCGAAGATATGACATTATTCAAGACAGATGGATTTAGTGCAAATACACGCTAAGGGCAGGGGGGATTCGAACATTCATCGACGGTCAAGCCCTTGTAAGATTTATGTGATTCGCGGGTTTTGGGCCCCTCTGCTGTCATTTACTTTTCGACACCAATTCTTTCTCTCCGTATCGATCTTCCCTCGCCCCAAGTTCTACCCCTGGATCTCCGAGGATGACAGGAGACTTAAGGTTCCTGCCTTCTCATTCTCGTGCATAGAATTACTTGTGTTCTAGGCTGTGCGCAGACTCTATTTTGAGCCACACCCGTGAGCGGCCGAGAGCTATGCGATCCGGCGGGGTGAAATCTGGTGAAGAGGCACTTCACCGGCTCGCAGCTTTGCCGCTCGATTGTGTGATCGCGGCTACGCTGCTCACGATTATGCTCCAGCGTGAACCTGCTCGCAGGCTACT
>JAHPZR010041405.1:0-29395 GCA_019787425.1 Platygyra sinensis | reverse complement strand
TCCTGTTAATGGCTCACTTTGCAATTAAATAAGATACTTATCATTTGGGGAATTTAAAAAACTAGCATATATATAATAGAAATAAAAACTAAACAAAAACTATACCGCAGATTAGTCGATAATGGCACTGACCTCTGGTGCCATCAGTCGGGCTAAAAGCAATTGCAAATTTAGCCTGGCTTCCGGCAACCCAAACCATACACCCAGCACGTATACACATACTCAACACTCTCCGCAAAACTCTTCCTTTCGGCCCTTAACTGGGTTTGAATTGTTTATATTTCTTTTAAAGGGGGTTGAACCAGTCTCCTGTGTCTCTGTTGGCCAAAAGTGGATTTCAGAGTGTTGTTTATCGAGTTCACTTCAGAAGGTCGCATTAAACCCCTTTTCTTTATTATCTGACGCAGCGTGTCGGAACGATCGTGGGAAATTTCATTTAGTCTTTTTTTCATATACACTAAGCGGTTGATTTTTTGAATTGTTGTTTTGACGATCTTACTGCAATTTCAGAGAATTTTATATAATAACCAAATCAATGCGCGCGCTCTGATTGGTCAGTCAGCTATGGTTTATTGCGCGGGTAAACTCATGGAAAAATCGCGCATCTTCTGAATTATTATATAAAAGCAATAGACCACAAGTTTCTATGGTTTATTGGCTGATAAACCACTTGGGATGTTGGTAGAACACTCGAAGAATTCGTAAATCACTCTCTACATTCATTCCAGGGGGCGATAAGATGAGAGACCCTGGGAACGAGGTTGAGCTTAGAAAGCAGCACAAGTTTAGAGTTAACAAGTGCATCACAAGAAGATTCCAGAACAGTTTTTTCATACGCAACGCCATGAATTATTGTTATTAGCAAGTTTTGTTTTTATAGTAAATATACATGATCTAATTAGTCTGTTGCATTTCTAAGTATTGTCGTACAATTTCTTTTAATAATGAATGCGGATTTTATATGATGTAAGTAGGCGTTTATATGAATTATAAAATCCATTATAAACTTAGCAAATTCAGCCTTTGGCTGCAATTAGGGTTTTAAGTGTAATAAACTATTTACTAACATGTATTGCGTATATTGGAACTAAAAGCAAGAAGCTATAAGTTTCAATGAGTCCCAAAGCTAAAAACATTGTTATCAGGGCCACCATGAAGCTGAAAACATACCCAGTTAAAATGTATAATGCTGCTGGCAAATCTTGAGCTTGTTACATGCTGCGAGAGGTGAATTAGAAGTTATTAAAGGGATGTTAAATTCCGATAGACGATGCTCTATTAACAAGCTGAATGCTATATTTGCTTCTAGTAACGAGTTAAATAAATCCCTAATTAAAATCGGTTAAAGCCACTGGCTTCAGTCAACCATGATCAGTAGTGACAGTCTGAGAGCAAAGTTACTAAAGAGAAGATGATGTGGCAACCGCACTAAGACAAACCCCACAACACGACTTCTGGCGAAGAGATGAGCATCCAGCCCATCATATTTGAGGATATGTGCGACTTGAACTTATTGATAATCTATTCGCTTTAGTATAATGATGGACGAACGAGATAAGGCACATAGCTATTTCCATAACAAAAGATCGTTTGGTGTACGTTTCCTTTTTTTGTTTTGGCCGTTTTAAATGTTATCTTCAGAACTTAGCAAAGGACTCTCCACTTTGATTTGTTACAATGTTATCTTCAGAACTTAGCAAAGCAGTCTCCACTTTGATTTGTTAACAGGAGTTACAAGAAGAATCTTTATGTATGTGGTTTCTGGTCGCAGTATAGCATTGAATTGAAAACCTTACAACGCCCAAGGCATTGATAATCAGCAAACCGTGTGAAGGTTTATAAACAACACGCTTACCTTTTCAAGTGTAAGAAGTGCACAAAACATCGACTTTCAAGGTAATATCAATATTAATTTTGACCTACAAAATATGAAAGTAATGGCCGAAAAATGGCTTCCTTAATTTGTGTACAATTTGTTTTCGAGCTCTTTAAGCAATTGCTAGTTATAAATTCCGTGACATTTGATTTTCAGTGCTTGACGCCAAGCACAATAGCAGATTTAACCATGCAAAACATATTTTGCGATGTTAAGGTCACGTTGAACGACCAAAGAACTAACCACTGGCGCCATCCACAAAGCCTCATCGATCATTCACGAACAACAAAACCTTTGTCGATCGGAAATTGCTCACGCCTGCTAAGAAAACCTCCCTGTATCCACCTACACAGACATTCTGTGGGTTTGACGGGATGTGTCGCGGGCTTAAGTTGACCGTGAAAACAGTTTCCAGCAGTCAGATTTCGATATCGATGGTTCGTTATTTATTAGTGTTTATCATTTGATGCTGCGATCGTGGTATCAAAATAGTGCCCAATCAAACAAACACGTTGTCACGTCGTCAGCATTTTCGTCACACATAAGACCACAGCAATATAGTATGACCTGCTAAAGACATCCCTAATTACAATTCTTGCTTACAATTCAAAAACAGCAAGGTGACTTTTTTTATATTATCAGTTTTAATGAGCATGATAAGACGTAACAAAGAATCTGTACATGAGGTTGAGAACCACCAGTTTAGTTAATGTTTTGAAAATTTAAGGTGACTTTGAACCCTATGAACAGAAATTATTTAAACTTTGCCAAAAGTTACGTCCTGTTATATTTATCAATATTTGGTAATACACAAAAATTCACCGCGCCGTTTTGAATTATAAGCCCCTAAAGCCGTTATTAAGGGTGTGTATAGCAGTTCACACTGTTGTTATGGTAAACTAATGTGTGGCGAAAATGATAACAACGTGTCCACCAATAATAAACTGGGAAGTATTTTGATAAAATGGTTGTAGCATCAGGCGGTTATAAGAGTGGTTATAACAACCCATCGAATTCTAAATACTGGAACCACCTTAATGACAGTAAAACACAACAGCCTATCACCAAGACAAACCTTTCTTCTTTAAAATGTTCAAAACATTTCACTTGAAGTGGTTTTAAACAAAACAACGGAAAGTTACAACGCCGATTATTTCGCACTTTGATTATGCAAACCTCGCTAATATATTCTGACACCCAGGATTTCAGGGTGTAATATGGACACTACCAAACGACGCTTTTTGTCTCTCGGCAGCTGACTGTTATGTTCTCTGTTTGTCAAACATCTCAGATTCTCTTTCAAAATGTTTCGCACACGAAAAAAATCATTGTTCTCTTCTCGCTAAACCCTGACCTGAGCGGCCAGATCTTTCACATGAAGCAGCTTAGAGCCCTATTCCAAAATATGCCCGTCAGACACTTGGTTTATCAGAACTGAGAGGTTCGATCTAATGAGACTTAATGATGTCCTCCAGAATGGACAGCATTAAAAGAAAACTACAATAATTAAGAGAGTCTCAGTTGGGGATTACCTTCGACGTTTACCACTAAAACCATAGTTAATAAAGCGGAATGGTTAGGAAGCCCGGCAAACATCAAAGGAGCAAACAAAGATGCCAAGATTTAGGTTGGAAGGTCCATGACCGTGCAAAATCTTTTGTTTTGCGCTCTTACGCTATACTTGAGTTACGTAACCAACACGTTTCTATTGGTTAGTTTCTCAGTACGAAGTAAACAACTATTGTGTTTTTTTGCACGGTCAAGGCCAAAAAAAGCGAACAAAAACCTACAACAAAGAACTTTGTCGGGTTTCATGACCATTCCCCTCTATTAACTATACTAAAACTCAAGCTGAAAAGTATAGCTTCTTGACCGTTGACGGTTAAATTCTCGGTTGTTTGACGATTGATACTAATTTTCGTTATTTTAACGGCTAGAGGTTACTAATTTCTAGCCTGTTTGATAGTTAAAGGTAAAGCCCATTAGTATCCCCGTCACATTGTCGAGCTTTTCAGTGTCTACACAAAACTTATCCTATTCCCATTTCTGTAATTATTGGTAGGATATAAAACTTTAACTTTTACATCCTTTCTTTTATTTGTTTCATAAGAATTTAATAGCACAAGCACCGGCATGGTCTGATCAACCGTATTAAGTCTATTTTTTAACCATTCTTGTGATTTTTATCGCTCTTTAGTTAAACTGAAACTGCGTTTTTCAAGTACTATTTCAAAAACGAGTGCGAGAGGTAAGCATTAACTTTGTTTTGATTTACAAAATAAGAATAATAGTCGCTGACCCGAGCAACATTTTAAAGCTAACCGCAAGCAGGCTTGCTGAGACCTAAATCACTATTTTGAGCATTTTAAAACAAGCGCACTGGCCGAAATCGCCGTGATTTTAAGCAGTTTCAAGCCTGCGCTCAATTTAAAAATACGATTTATGCGCCCTAAAATATATTTCTTTTCTTTGTTTCCGTTTAAAATCGTTTTATTTTGCTGTATTTTAAATCTAAAATTCGCCAAAAACTTTTTAAGTATGCGACACTCACAGGAGTTCCATTCTTAAACTTTCGGCTATTGTTTAGTTAAACAAAGAACTGTATGCATAATAAATGTATGGGGTTATACCGAAATCTTGCCAATAACTGTACCGTTTCATTTAACGTCAGTAGTAAATAATTTAGGCTTACACAGTCAAACTAAGGGAAGCGTTCCCCTCAAGATTGCATTAATGAACTGATTATTTGAAACTTGAACCAGCTAGTGGTTTCAAAATGCAATAATGAATTGATTATTCAATATTGAACTCGCTCGCTTGATCCAAGAATACAGCTAATGGGTTCCGTTTTCGAAAAATCAATTCACTATCGCATTCTAGAAAAGACTAGTAGGTTTGAAACCTATTAGCGCAACAGTGAATTGATTTTCGAAAACGGAACCTTGGATCGAGCGAGCGAGCCAGCGAGTTCAATATTCGAATAATCAATTCATTATTGCATTCTTGAAACGACTAGCGGGTTCAAGTTTCAAATAATCAATTCATTACTGCAATCTTGAGGGATACGCTTCACTTAGTTTGACTGTAAAGTTTGTTTCGTAAAGTGTGATTAAATAAAGTTGTTTATCGTCCTGTGTTTTTCTTGCTTTATCAATAATATGCAGATTAAGAAAATTTGCATCCGTGTTTGAAATTATTTGCAAACACGCTGTGGTTTTCAACTCGTTTTTCATTGGGTCTCTAAACCCATCCACCTGACCAGAATAAGATGCTCTGGTTGGGTAAGACCTGTATGAATAATTAATGAGTTTGAGAACGAAGCGCCCCTATGATTTATTATTGATTTTTATGTTTGAATATCAAACGAGTAGCCTTTGGCAGTGGAGATACTTTATGTACTCTTTATTAAGGTTAATAAGTGGAATTATCACTTGCAAAATCACGTTGTACCTTTTGGTTAACGAACTATACTGAGAAATAGAATTAACACATGATCAATAGTTTTGAATGTGTTTTTAGAATTTTTTGAAATAGTTTGTTGGGAAAATTGTTTCAGTATCAGATGACCTCAGGATTTCCCTTTTAGCGAGCGGATTTTCTTTGTTTTGCTTTAATAATTTACATTTCCTGAAAAATTATTACCAATCAATTAATCCATCAATCCATTGATCCATCGATCAATAAATCATTATTTGTACTCAATTATTCTTGCTTAAAAAAAGTTGGAATGTTCAATGAAATTATTAATAGTAGAAGTTGGAGTACTAGCTGCCTAGAATAATCATAGTGCTGGCGGAGCCAGACAGCCAGTTAACATATAAAGCATTAAAGAGAATTGAAATACTGGTCAGCAAGAAGATTGAAGCACAAATGCACACACAAGAAGAAAAGAAAAAAGAAGAGGAACCCCGTAACGGTCTATGCTATAGAGCAAAAATGGCTGCCATTAAATTATTCTTTTGTTCGCATTCAAAATAGCCTCACTAACCTCGTTCGGGATAACAAATTCTTTACAATTTTTGTCTCAAAAACGAGGTTAGTGAGGCTAATTTAAATATAAACAAAAGAATGATTTAGAGGCAGCCATTTTTGCATAGGGTCTATGAAGGAAGTCTAACATAGTTAAAATTATATATGAATACAAAACAATGACATAAGAAGAGCACACAATATCTACGGCAACTAGTAACAGCTACATATTAAACCATGAAAAAAGGACTTTGAAAGGTGACAGAAATTAACAAAAGACTAATTTACAGGTCAGTTGGGAATCAATAAAACTGCTAATTAGAACATAAGTAACTACTAATCTTTTACTAGATCGCATTTTACTGATTTCTTGAAGTTTGAAATAGATAATGTTTTCAAATTTTCATTGTGGATTCCATACTGTCTAATTGCCAAACCATTCATATGAAAATGAGTTCTGCATGCAGTTTCATTTTCGCGCAAATCAAAGTCATTTTTATAAGAATGGTTTCGCACTTAGACTCGTTTTTAAACAGAGGCACAAGGGAACTCGGAAATGGTCTATTGGCTGAAGCCAATCCATTACCTAAAAACACAAAATTGAGTTGGAAAGCACCATTCACAATCTACTACCGATTTACCATCTTGGCGATTGAGGGAATGATACTAGTTGAATCCGAACGTTATCGAGTTTGGACAAGATTATACATATAAGGCGTGATGTCCTAAACGATTTTGCCGACATAACGATATTTAGATTTAGATTTAGATTTAAGGCGGGTTTCATCTAGCACATAAGTAGCGGGCAACATACGCAAACGCAGTAAGATGCTGATAATTACCACCTTATTTTAGGACAATTTACGCGAAAGATCCTTCTTAAAAGCATTTACAGATCTGCGCGTGTTACTTGTGATCATGTTGTGTGGTAGTGAAAACAGTAGTGTGGCCGCTGTTGTAAGCTGCTTTTGTTTTATCATCATAGCAGCTGTTATAGTTTTAGGGCTAGAGGCATATTTTCTGTTGTTTATTCTATTGTACTCTCAGAGGGTTCCAAGCCATTCATGTGAGACCTTCGAAGAGCTGCTACCGTCATGAAGTGAAGAACCAGCCTATATACATTACAACTAATGATTTACATAATCAATGCATTTGCTAGGGATAAGTCTATTGCTCACTTGGCCTCTGGAGAAAAACTGCGAGCGTACCAGCCACCGCCACGGTAATGAACAACCAAAAGAAGAACTTGTCAAAAATGACAGCTGCCTCCTGCCATTCCTCAAGTTGCCTCTCTAATGCCATTCTCTCTTCCATAATGCTGGCGATACTGCTCAGCTTGGGCAAAACTAGCTCGTCATTACATGATCTCGGAGCAACTTGTTGGGATGTTTTCAGTAAAGGATCTTTCGCCTTCGGTTTCACAGATGTGGAACTAAAATGCGAAGAAGCCAACTTAACCCTACCATATCGTTTTGGCTTACACATGTTAGACGAGTTATTAGACCCGGCAATTCGTCCCAACACTTGGAAAACGAAAAATCGTATCGGCAGTGACATGGATAAGTGGTTGGCCGTCCTGAAGTAACATCTCAAGACGAGGCAAGTAGCAGCCATGGACAGCCCCACCTAGGACAAAGGAAACAAAATAGATAACAATGAATAGTTAACTTTTCATGTGGCTTAATTCCATAGTTTCCCCGTTTGTTTCATATGCAGGGCCATAACTAGTCTCAGGTAAAACCAAGGAACTTGCGTCAGTTTCCCTTTATTTTTTTAATTTTTGGAAGAACAAGAGTAAAATACTAGCTAATAAATAAACCAACAAATAACATTGCTTCAGTCATGTTTTATGGCTACGACCCTAACATGCATGGTCAACGAATTGAACAAGATTTATTACGACCATGTGAAAGAATTGTGCGTGAATACTTCACTTAAATGTTTTGCAGAGCGTTATCAGTTACTTTCAAAATGTGATTTGTGTATGTATAATTGCTCTTTGGAGAGTTAAAAAGTCAAGGAGGGTGTATGTACGTAGGTATGCATGTGCAGACTTTGGCACAGTGGGTAGTTTTGGTATGTAGGTAGACAGGAAGGTAGGTGATCATGCAGGTAGATTATCGGTTAACCACTGACGGAAAGAGACATTTGATTGGCAGCACTTAACCACAAACATGGCAGTGACGTAGTAAACACTGATTATCGGCACCACATCAGAAACAGGCGGCATGATCTCAGCAACAAGCAGCATAAAAACTGTCATGGCGAGGAGACTGGTAACCACCAGAATCAGGAGGTAGAGAAAAGGACAAAAAGTTTACCCCTGGAATTAGAAAACAGTACATCGAAGTTGTCATACATTAACACGTAGTTTAAAGCCTATGCAACCAGACGGCTAACTTATTTTACGAAGTGGTAAAGAAGTAAAATAGGAAAAACGATATTTCTAAATTACTCACTGAAAAAATGGGATTTGGCCCACTGTGACTGTGAATCACAATGAAAAAAATGGGGAATAGCACTGATATTTGGGCCGAGAATATAGGCTAGAAAATGAAAATAATACTACCCTCAGTTTTTCAGAACCTTTTTATTGTGGCCAGCTATTTCCCCAATACATTTAGCCTGAAAAGATCAATGCTGACTATACCCATCACCTAGCCAATCATCGCATACCTACTAAACAGCCGATCCGAGACAATATGTGGAATTTTACATCATCCGTAAGAACCTTCTTCCTGTTAAACCTTTCTTCAATTTTTGAGTGAGTGAGTGATGTATGGATGGCAACTTTTCTTCACCATTGTACTGCACCTGGTACCTTCCCCCGCCGGGTTGGATCTTATCCCCTTATGACCATTTGACCAGCGAGACCTAACAGTCAACTAACTGTTAGCAGAAAGCAAGGAATCAACAAGTTCATATAATAGAATTAGGTCCTTCTTCTAATCCGAAGCTTGAACGTGAGGTCAGGATAAGGTTCTTTGCAGCAGATGCAATAGTGCACATTCCGCTGCACCTTGATCTCGATCAAGTCCCATTCACCATTATTGACAAAGTGTCCCCCTCTTCAGACTCTGGCCTCAGATCAAGTTTCAATCCGTCAGAGGTCCATGAACCACTTTTTAATGTGCAGTTCTAGGTTCAAAATATAAGAGTGTATCATAGGTGTCGAATTATTTAAAAATCATACACAAAAAAGACAAATTTTTTGGGCGGTTTTGTCGAAGACTACAAAAAAGAATATCTAGCTGTTTCGAGAAAGAATGTCCTACAAAAGGGTAAAAGCATACTAAACGATTACGAAAAGTGTTATGAATGCCACATTTATTTTGCAGGTGCTCTTAAAAATGACGGGAGCGAGCCACCTGTTCTTGCCGTTAAAGTGCACAGAAATATCAGTGTCTAATTTATTCAGCGTTCCATCAGAATAATCATTGGCACTGAAATCAAAACAGATTATCTTATAAGTTATACTGTGCATTTCGACAATTAAGGACGTTCGCGCCCAAAAGTTCCCACGTGCAGATATTGTTAAAACTTTGACTGCAAGTAGAAAATGGTAAAATTAGATTAAAGACGTAAAAAAAAATCGGGCGTCACCGAACTCGTTTTAAAGATAAGGCGTATCACAGACCATGGCAGTTTTAGGATTTCCAGTCACTCGAGGCAATTTTGGCCGGATTCATTACTATCGGCATATATTTAAGTTGAAGAATCATATCTAAGTTATGTGTGTTTAACACAACATATATAGGCCTATTTGATAGATAATTGCTACATATGTCATTAAATCAGGTAGAATTAGCCTTAAAAATGCAACTTCTCTGAGTCGCGCACACCTGTATCCATTTACCAATTCAACCCTATGGATTTGAATAGTATATGAGAAGTAATTAAAACTTTCCACGTACAGATTTATTTTGTTTATTTTTTAGTATAATGGAAAAGGTCAAAAAAGGAAGTGATCTGCCGAAAAAGAGTGAGGGTCACCAAGCATCCAACAAAAATATTTGCAGATTAAGTTACCGCATAGGTCATCAGCTCTATATTTTGTTGAGTTTCGACTCGGTGTGCGCGCTTGAAATACATGGCGTGGCATGCGCCCAGACACAGGGCTGGTATGCATTTGGGGTAGCCTAGTTGAATAGCAGGGATGGTGGAATGGTTTTAAAGTCTGAGGTGGTTTTGCACTGCTTTGCAGTTTGTTTTTTTTTTTTTGCACTGTTTGCATGCAAGCATAATGTTCCGGCCACTCTGTAGATGATGTTCCAAGTCACAAACAGTTGAATTTGTAGTTGTAGGACCTTGTTTTGTTGCACAGTGTTAGTTTGGATCTTTTTTGGGAGGCCAGTTGCAATGAAAATGGGGTTAGCTGGAGAAATGGCTTTGCAATCGGTGACGCTAACACTAAAATTGTCCCTTAAAATGCCTTACTTTCCAGACTAACGAGGAAGGCTTTACCTTTGTTGCTTTCAAGACAGACTCTTCCATCAAATGGAAGCTCGTGTATTCAAGAATTTTTTTTTGAGGTGAGATTTAAGGTTTCCAGTAAGGAAGGGCATTAAATTACCAATCAGTGTAAATGTCAGACATGTATTGCTAGAACTTGTAACCGTCACTTTTACTATTTTTCTATTTTTATCAACCAATTATGTCACAAATTTTCCTTGTATCATTTTTAAATATTGTAACCGTTTGTTTCCATTTTGAGTTAGCTTGAGTGTAGCCCCTGAAGAAGGTTAGTTCTGCCTAACCGAAATATGGGGCATTAAAATTTACCTTAGCTGTTCGATCAGCCTTTCATTTAGATTTATGTATTGCTAGCCCGGTTTTCAAAAAATCAGGTATAAATACATAACCTGGTTTTCCGATGCGAATGTTCCTGTCCGTTTCAGGGCACAGCAGCGATGTACGTGTAGCTAACCACAGTTCACGGTCAACAGTATCGCAGCTAAAATGTGTCTCCGACTTTATATCAAGGTGATTTGAGAACCACCAACCACAAAAGACAAAAATCTCCTCCGTCATTATGCTCCTTTCATTCAAAACTCGAATCAAAGGGCCTCTAGGTTGACCGCAACTACAATTTTTCCGAGGGTATTTTTACAATTCTTGTAATTTTCAAGGCAACGTCCAAGCTTTTTGGCTCACAGGGCTGCTCTGATGACAAAAACGGACTGGATTTTTCCAGCATTTTCTTCAGGATTTGTTGATTTTGCAGTTCAATTCTGCTTTCGCTGTAAGTTTTCATTCCACGAGAAGCGACGCTAGCCCAATTCTTTGCTACGCATAGTAACCAATGAAAATTGCTTAATTTTGTATAGATCATAGATCACATCAAATGGCTTTTTTTTCGTGTTTGCCAAAGTGGGCAAAGGCGGGGCAAAGGCCGGCTTTCGTGTATGTTAAAATATTTTGAAATAAAAAAGCTTTATCGCTATTAGTTTGTTTTGTTATTATATAAGGTAAAACAAGTAGGTTCCATGTTGCCGTGCGTCTGTTCAGTAATAGATCACAGAAGACGTCAAAGTGTGGTAAGAACATCAGTGACTCTTTTTTGTTCTTACAACATTTTGACGTCATCTGTGATCTATTACTGAACAGACGCACGGCAACATGGAATCTATTTGTTAATTAGACATCGACATCATGTCGATGTCTAATTACAGGCGTCCGATTTGTACTTTTTGTAATTGGATACCCACGTGATTCGCATGTCAATTACACGCGCCTTAATGGCTTCTTTTACAATATTTCGTTGAGTTTTTAAAACTTAGGAAAAGCGACATAGACGTTTTCGCTCAAAAGAAGTCCTCATAAGACATTTGTTATAGATATTATTAGTCAGTAACTTGATCTCGTATCGTACAATTCGTAATGGTAATTGGACCGAGTGGAGTACAATTCAGGGAGTAATCGTATCTATAACAAAATTCTCGAACGTGATTGGTTCTCCGCGCGCCTATTTGTCACGTAATCGGCGCGCGATCACGTGGGTGTCCAATTACAGGTGTCCGATTTGAACTTTTTGTAATCGGACACCTGTAATTGGATACCCACGTGATTTTCACGCCAATTACACGCGCTTTGATGGCTTCCTTAGCAATGTTTTCTACAGTTTTCAAAACTTAGGAAAAGTGCTACAGTAGTTTTTGCTCAAAAACAGTTCTGAAAAGACATTTTTAATTCCGAAATTTGTTATAGATACGCTTAATTAGTAATTGGACCTCGTGTCGTACAATTCAGGGAGTAATCGTGCTCGTAATTTCAAATCAGCCTCGCGCTTCGCGCTCGTCCGATTTTGAAATTACTCGCGCGATTACTCCCTGAATTGTACTCCACTCGGTCCAATTACTATTACTAATCGCGCGAGTAATTTCAAAATCTGACAAGCGCGAAGCGCGAGGCCGATATAAAATTACGAGCACGATTACTCCCTAAATTGTACAACACGTGAGGTCCAATCACAAATTAATAGTATCTATAACAAATTTTGGAATTAAAAATGTCTTTTCAGAACTGTTTTTGAGCAAAAACTACTGTAGCACTTTTCCTAAGTTTTGAAAACTGTAGAAAACATTGCTAACGAAAACGCCTGTAGCACTTTTCCTAACATTTGAAAACTGAACGAAACATTGCAGAGGAAGCTATTAAAGCGCGCGTAATTGACGTGCGAATCACGTGGGTATCCAATTAGAGAAAGTTCAACTCGGACACCTGTAATTGGACACTCACGTGATCGCGCGCCGATTACATGACAAGTAGGCGCGCCGAGAACCAATCACGATCGAGAATTTTGTTATAGATACGATAACTGCAAAATGAGACGTTTTTCTAAAACTCAGTTAAAATTGATTGCTTAAGATAATTCGTAATTCTTTTGGTTTTGCATTCTCCATTGATTGGAAACTGGCTCGGATCACCATACTAATTAAAGACTGTCACATATCACCTTATTAACCTTTTTGATCACATTTAAAAATTTGACCAATTGTGACTGGACACAAATTTTCATACCTTGGCTTAAGTTATGTGCATTTCCTTTGAGCGCAATGTTGTTTGAGTTCGTAAACTGTTCACAGCCCTGTGTTTTCTCATATATTTATTCCATCGTTGAAGGCGCGGATAGAATCGCGAGAGAACTGGACGCTAGCGCAGTGTTAGTTTTACACGCCCTCCTTTTCTATTTATCGTTTTGTTTTTCGTAACTTGATAGCTAATCTCGTTTTCATGCGAATTAGACCCATGTTGGGTGTGACAATTATCAGAATTGTAGTACAACAAGCTAGGACAAGGATCACCCTTTCCTTACGAAGTAAAAGAAAGATTCTAGATTTATACCTGTGGAGACTAAAGTACGTCAATTTCATATTTTCATTTCCCTTTATAAGTTACGTTACGTTAGTCGCTAATTTTCTTTAGACTAAGTGTATACTGGCACATATGTTATATCGCGTGCCAGATTTGGGATATGTATGTTAGAGTTCTAAGATAGTTTTTTGCTTATTTTATGTTTTAGTTCGAAACGCATCTTCCGCATCAATCGCATCAAAACCTATTTCGCATCGTTTACATCTTTCTCATCTTATTCATCGCATCGAAAGATTTGAGAGACCGAAACTGAACTTGGAAGAATAAAGCCCTTTATAAGATTACTGTGTGTTCGAATCACTCTCTACTTTGAACAGTTTTGACGTCATTTGTGGGTTGGCTGGTTTAAGATTTAGAGTGTGCTGCCTGTCGCCTACACGCAGAACAAAAGACTTGACTGGATAGTGAATGGGGATCGAAAAAATCGGATTCTTGCTCGCTTCGCTCGCAAACCCTACCCCACCCGTGTATGCTTCTCGCTCGCTTTTTCTTTCGCATGCATCAATAGAGAGGCTATGAACAGTCTGCGTCCGCTGTGATTAGCTGCTGTTATTACGATATTCAACTGGACATTACTGTTATAGTTAACAATTATTCCATGAGCGCACGTTTGGATATGAGATGATAGATAGCCAACGCGGCGCATAGCGCCGAGTTGGCTATAATCATCTCATATCCAACAAGCGCGAGTGGAATAATTGTTTTATTAAAAACGCCCCCAAAATATAGAAAACTAGACTACAATAAAAACAAAAAGGCTCAAAAAATCACGCATACGCTCGCCATTTTTGTAGATCATGGTATAATGGCTAATATACCATGATGGCTTAGCCAATGAAAACTCTTGAATTGCATTATCCAATGATCCAGTTTTTAATAAATAATAATATCTCATACATTCACACCAGTATACCTCTTGACACATAAATTATCGTTTCTCTTACCGACGTTTGGCAGTTTTTTGTACCTTTCTTTTTGTTTTCTGGTCACTTATAAGAGCTCAATACCTACCAAGTCCATAATTTGGTGAAGAGACATTCCAAGCGTAACGATCACTGTGTCATTTTGTTGCAAAACGGGTCTAACTCTTAGGTTATAGCCCTCGGTGATTTTCTTTATCAGTTTGGCTTCGCTGTTTAGCGCAAAACTGAAGCCTGGCGGTAAAATAAGACAATCACAATCCTGAACAAAATGCTGAAACGATATTAACGTTGCTAAAACCAGTTTTCAATGGCCTTGCGAGACGTAGAGTTTGCTGAGTCATTAGAACTACTCTTAATCAGTTTACCAGTTGAACATGATATTAAAAAAATCCCCAATTTTTGAAGAACAAGGTGTTTTCAGTTTCGTGACATAATGGCAAGTTATCACTAGCAACAGTACGACCTGCTAGTAAACACTACTAATTGAAAGCTTTAATTGAAAGTCAAAGTCACGTACATGTGAGTTTTGGTTTTTGCACTTTTACCTTCATTGCTTGGAGACTGACTCGCATCATCTCTTCAGCCAATGAAATTCGAAGTTGCGACTAATTACGTAGCGGATACAAACTTAATCCCGCGCTCGGCCCCAGCTACGTGTATTTCTTTCCAGCCTAATGTTGCGAGGATCGTGATTGAAAGTCGTGTACATGTGATTCAGAGCCACCTTAACTTTGCCAATAACTCCATAACGAGTGTAATGTATCGATAGTATTGTCTACCGGAAGTTGTGTTAGCGGAAGTTCTCGGTTACTGTAAACGTGCAAAGGATCATGGATATTTGTGTGGGCCATGCTTTCCGGGCATCATGGCGGCCGAATAAAGTGTAGTTTCTTTTATAGTTAAATCTGGTTTATTACACGGCCATCTGGGCGTCATTGTTACATTGGCGACGAGGATTCAATTCGTTTTGAGAGGTAGTGGATGTTTTGGAAGTTATTTGTGCGGAAAGTCCTAGTATTTTGTCAGGAAGTTGACGGACGAAAGTGACCAGAAAACAAAAAGAAAGGTACAAAAAACTGCCAAACGTCGGTAAGAGAAACGATAATTTATGTGTCAAGAGGTATACTGGTGTGAATGTATGAGATATTATTATTTATTAAAAACTGGATCATTGGATAATGCAATTCAAGAGTTTTCATTGGCTAAGCCATCATGGTATATTAGCCATTATACCATGATCTACAAAAATGGCGAGCGTATGCGTGATTTTTTGAGCCTTTTTGTTTTTATTGTAGTCTAGTTTTCTATATTTTGGGGGCGTTTTTAATAAAACAATTATTCCACTCGCGCTTGTTGGATATGAGATGATTATAGCCAACTCGGCGCTATGCGCCGCGTTGGCTATCTATCATCTCATATCCAACGTGCGCTCATGGAATAATTGTTAACTATAACAGTAATGTCCAGTTGAATATCGTAATAACAGCAGCTAATCACAGCGGACGCAGACTGTTCATAGCCTCTCTATTGATGCATGCGAAAGAAAAAGCGAGCGAGAAGCATACACGGGTGGGGTAGGGTTTGCGAGCGAAGCGAGCAAGAATCCGATTTTTTCGATCCCCATTCACTATCCAGTCAAGTCTTTTGTTCTGCGTGTAGGCGACAGGCAGCACACTCTAAATCTTAAACCAGCCAACCCACAAATGACGTCAAAACTGTTCAAAGTAGAGAGTGATTCGAACACACAGTAATCTTATAAAGGGCTTTATTCTTCCAAGTTCAGTTTCGGTCTCTCAAATCTTTCGATGCGATGAATAAGACGAGAAAGATGTAAACGATGCGAAATAGGTTTTGATGCGATTGATGCGGAAGATGCGTTTCGAACTAAAACATAAAATAAGCAAAAAACTATCTTAGAACTCTAACATATATATCCCAAATCTGGCACGCGATATAACATATGTGCCAGTATACACTTAGTCTAAAGAAAATTAGCGACTAACGTAACGTAACTTATAAAGGGAAATGAAAATATGAAATTGACGTACTTTAGTCTCCACAGGTATAAATCTAGAATCTTTCTTTACCTTCGTAAGGAATGGGTGATCCTTGTCCTAGCTTGTTGTACTACAATTCTGATAATTGTCACACCCAACATGGGTCCTAATTCGCATGAAAACGAGATTAGCTATCAAGTTACGAAAAACAAAACGATAAATAGAAAAGGAGGGCGTGTAAAACTAACACTGCGCTAGCGTCCAGTTCTCTCGCGATTCTATCCGCGCCTTCAACGATGGAATAAATATATGAGAAAACACAGGGCTGTGAACAGTTTACGAACTCAAACAACATTGCGCTCAAAGGAAATGCACATAACTTAAGCCAAGGTATGAAAATTTGTGTCCAGTCACAATTGGTCAAATTTTTAAATGTGATCAAAAAGGTTAATAAGGTGATATGTGACAGTCTTTAATTAGTATGGTGATCCGAGCCAGTTTCCAATCAATGGAGAATGCAAAACCAAAAGAATTACGAATTATCTTAAGCAATCAATTTTAACTGAGTTTTAGAAAAACGTCTCATTTTGCAGTTATCGTATCTATAACAAAATTCTCGATCGTGATTGGTTCTCGGCGCGCCTACTTGTCATGTAATCGGCGCGCGATCACGTGAGTGTCCAATTACAGGTGTCCGAGTTGAACTTTCTCTAATTGGATACCCACGTGATTCGCACGTCAATTACGCGCGCTTTAATAGCTTCCTCTGCAATGTTTCGTTCAGTTTTCAAATGTTAGGAAAAGTGCTACAGGCGTTTTCGTTAGCAATGTTTTCTACAGTTTTCAAAACTTAGGAAAAGTGCTACAGTAGTTTTTGCTCAAAAACAGTTCTGAAAAGACATTTTTAATTCCAAAATTTGTTATAGATACTATTAATTTGTGATTGGACCTCACGTGTTGTACAATTTAGGGAGTAATCGTGCTCGTAATTTTATATCGGCCTCGCGCTTCGCGCTTGTCAGATTTTGAAATTACTCGCGCGATTAGTAATAGTAATTGGACCGAGTGGAGTACAATTCAGGGAGTAATCGCGCGAGTAATTTCAAAATCGGACGAGCGCGAAGCGCGAGGCTGATTTGAAATTACGAGCACGATTACTCCCTGAATTGTACGACACGAGGTCCAATTACTAATTAAGCGTATCTATAACAAATTTCGGAATTAAAAATGTCTTTTCAGAACTGTTTTTGAGCAAAAACTACTGTAGCACTTTTCCTAAGTTTTGAAAACTGTAGAAAACATTGCTAAGGAAGCCATCAAAGCGCGTGTAATTGGCGTGAAAATCACGTGGGTATCCAATTACAGGTGTCCGATTACAAAAAGTTCAAATCGGACACCTGTAATTGGACACCCACGTGATCGCGCGCCGATTACGTGACAAATAGGCGCGCGGAGAACCAATCACGTTCGAGAATTTTGTTATAGATACGATTACTCCCTGAATTGTACTCCACTCGGTCCAATTACCATTACGAATTGTACGATACGAGATCAAGTTACTGACTAATAATATCTATAACAAATGTCTTATGAGGACTTCTTTTGAGCGAAAACGTCTATGTCGCTTTTCCTAAGTTTTAAAAACTCAACGAAATATTGTAAAAGAAGCCATTAAGGCGCGTGTAATTGACATGCGAATCACGTGGGTATCCAATTACAAAAAGTACAAATCGGACGCCTGTAATTAGACATCGACATGATGTCGATGTCTAATTAACAAATAGATTCCATGTTGCCGTGCGTCTGTTCAGTAATAGATCACAGATGACGTCAAAATGTTGTAAGAACAAAAAAGAGTCACTGATGTTCTTACCACACTTTGACGTCTTCTGTGATCTATTACTGAACAGACGCACGGCAACATGGAACCTACTTGTTTTACCTTATATAATAACAAAACAAACTAATAGCGATAAAGCTTTTTTATTTCAAAATATTTTAACATACACGAAAGCCGGCCTTTGCCCCGCCTTTGCCCACTTTGGCAAACACGAAAAAAAAGCCATTTGATGTGATCTATGATCTATACAAAATTAAGCAATTTCATTGGTTACTATGCGTAGCAAAGAATTGGGCTAGCGTCGCTTCTCGTGGAATGAAAACTTACAGCGAAAGCAGAATTGAACTGCAAAATCAACAAATCCTGAAGAAAATGCTGGAAAAATCCAGTCCGTTTTTGTCATCAGAGCAGCCCTGTGAGCCAAAAAGCTTGGACGTTGCCTTGAAAATTACAAGAATTGTAAAAATACCCTCGGAAAAATTGTAGTTGCGGTCAACCTAGAGGCCCTTTGATTCGAGTTTTGAATGAAAGGAGCATAAATGACGGAGGAGATTTTTGTCTTTTGTGGTTGGTGGTTCTCAAATCACCTTGATATAAAGTCGGAGACACATTTTAGCTGCGATACTGTTGACCGTGAACTGTGGTTAGCTACACGTACATCGCTGCTGTGCCCTGAAACGGACAGGAACATTCGCATCGGAAAACCAGGTTATGTATTTATACCTGATTTTTTGAAAACCGGGCTAGCAATACATAAATCTAAATGAAAGGCTGATCGAACAGCTAAGGTAAATTTTAATGCCCCATATTTCGGTTAGGCAGAACTAACCTTCTTCAGGGGCTACACTCAAGCTAACTCAAAATGGAAACAAACGGTTACAATATTTAAAAATGATACAAGGAAAATTTGTGACATAATTGGTTGATAAAAATAGAAAAATAGTAAAAGTGACGGTTACAAGTTCTAGCAATACATGTCTGACATTTACACTGATTGGTAATTTAATGCCCTTCCTTACTGGAAACCTTAAATCTCACCTCAAAAAAAAAATTCTTGAATACACGAGCTTCCATTTGATGGAAGAGTCTGTCTTGAAAGCAACAAAGGTAAAGCCTTCCTCGTTAGTCTGGAAAGTAAGGCATTTTAAGGGACAATTTTAGTGTTAGCGTCACCGATTGCAAAGCCATTTCTCCAGCTAACCCCATTTTCATTGCAACTGGCCTCCCAAAAAAGATCCAAACTAACACTGTGCAACAAAACAAGGTCCTACAACTACAAATTCAACTGTTTGTGACTTGGAACATCATCTACAGAGTGGCCGGAACATTATGCTTGCATGCAAACAGTGCAAAAAAAAAAAACAAACTGCAAAGCAGTGCAAAACCACCTCAGACTTTAAAACCATTCCACCATCCCTGCTATTCAACTAGGCTACCCCAAATGCATACCAGCCCTGTGTCTGGGCGCATGCCACGCCATGTATTTCAAGCGCGCACACCGAGTCGAAACTCAACAAAATATAGAGCTGATGACCTATGCGGTAACTTAATCTGCAAATATTTTTGTTGGATGCTTGGTGACCCTCACTCTTTTTCGGCAGATCACTTCCTTTTTTGACCTTTTCCATTATACTAAAAAATAAACAAAATAAATCTGTACGTGGAAAGTTTTAATTACTTCTCATATACTATTCAAATCCATAGGGTTGAATTGGTAAATGGATACAGGTGTGCGCGACTCAGAGAAGTTGCATTTTTAAGGCTAATTCTACCTGATTTAATGACATATGTAGCAATTATCTATCAAATAGGCCTATATATGTTGTGTTAAACACACATAACTTAGATATGATTCTTCAACTTAAATATATGCCGATAGTAATGAATCCGGCCAAAATTGCCTCGAGTGACTGGAAATCCTAAAACTGCCATGGTCTGTGATACGCCTTATCTTTAAAACGAGTTCGGTGACGCCCGATTTTTTTTTACGTCTTTAATCTAATTTTACCATTTTCTACTTGCAGTCAAAGTTTTAACAATATCTGCACGTGGGAACTTTTGGGCGCGAACGTCCTTAATTGTCGAAATGCACAGTATAACTTATAAGATAATCTGTTTTGATTTCAGTGCCAATGATTATTCTGATGGAACGCTGAATAAATTAGACACTGATATTTCTGTGCACTTTAACGGCAAGAACAGGTGGCTCGCTCCCGTCATTTTTAAGAGCACCTGCAAAATAAATGTGGCATTCATAACACTTTTCGTAATCGTTTAGTATGCTTTTACCCTTTTGTAGGACATTCTTTCTCGAAACAGCTAGATATTCTTTTTTGTAGTCTTCGACAAAACCGCCCAAAAAATTTGTCTTTTTTGTGTATGATTTTTAAATAATTCGACACCTATGATACACTCTTATATTTTGAACCTAGAACTGCACATTAAAAAGTGGTTCATGGACCTCTGACGGATTGAAACTTGATCTGAGGCCAGAGTCTGAAGAGGGGGACACTTTGTCAATAATGGTGAATGGGACTTGATCGAGATCAAGGTGCAGCGGAATGTGCACTATTGCATCTGCTGCAAAGAACCTTATCCTGACCTCACGTTCAAGCTTCGGATTAGAAGAAGGACCTAATTCTATTATATGAACTTGTTGATTCCTTGCTTTCTGCTAACAGTTAGTTGACTGTTAGGTCTCGCTGGTCAAATGGTCATAAGGGGATAAGATCCAACCCGGCGGGGGAAGGTACCAGGTGCAGTACAATGGTGAAGAAAAGTTGCCATCCATACATCACTCACTCACTCAAAAATTGAAGAAAGGTTTAACAGGAAGAAGGTTCTTACGGATGATGTAAAATTCCACATATTGTCTCGGATCGGCTGTTTAGTAGGTATGCGATGATTGGCTAGGTGATGGGTATAGTCAGCATTGATCTTTTCAGGCTAAATGTATTGGGGAAATAGCTGGCCACAATAAAAAGGTTCTGAAAAACTGAGGGTAGTATTATTTTCATTTTCTAGCCTATATTCTCGGCCCAAATATCAGTGCTATTCCCCATTTTTTTCATTGTGATTCACAGTCACAGTGGGCCAAATCCCATTTTTTCAGTGAGTAATTTAGAAATATCGTTTTTCCTATTTTACTTCTTTACCACTTCGTAAAATAAGTTAGCCGTCTGGTTGCATAGGCTTTAAACTACGTGTTAATGTATGACAACTTCGATGTACTGTTTTCTAATTCCAGGGGTAAACTTTTTGTCCTTTTCTCTACCTCCTGATTCTGGTGGTTACCAGTCTCCTCGCCATGACAGTTTTTATGCTGCTTGTTGCTGAGATCATGCCGCCTGTTTCTGATGTGGTGCCGATAATCAGTGTTTACTACGTCACTGCCATGTTTGTGGTTAAGTGCTGCCAATCAAATGTCTCTTTCCGTCAGTGGTTAACCGATAATCTACCTGCATGATCACCTACCTTCCTGTCTACCTACATACCAAAACTACCCACTGTGCCAAAGTCTGCACATGCATACCTACGTACATACACCCTCCTTGACTTTTTAACTCTCCAAAGAGCAATTATACATACACAAATCACATTTTGAAAGTAACTGATAACGCTCTGCAAAACATTTAAGTGAAGTATTCACGCACAATTCTTTCACATGGTCGTAATAAATCTTGTTCAATTCGTTGACCATGCATGTTAGGGTCGTAGCCATAAAACATGACTGAAGCAATGTTATTTGTTGGTTTATTTATTAGCTAGTATTTTACTCTTGTTCTTCCAAAAATTAAAAAAATAAAGGGAAACTGACGCAAGTTCCTTGGTTTTACCTGAGACTAGTTATGGCCCTGCATATGAAACAAACGGGGAAACTATGGAATTAAGCCACATGAAAAGTTAACTATTCATTGTTATCTATTTTGTTTCCTTTGTCCTAGGTGGGGCTGTCCATGGCTGCTACTTGCCTCGTCTTGAGATGTTACTTCAGGACGGCCAACCACTTATCCATGTCACTGCCGATACGATTTTTCGTTTTCCAAGTGTTGGGACGAATTGCCGGGTCTAATAACTCGTCTAACATGTGTAAGCCAAAACGATATGGTAGGGTTAAGTTGGCTTCTTCGCATTTTAGTTCCACATCTGTGAAACCGAAGGCGAAAGATCCTTTACTGAAAACATCCCAACAAGTTGCTCCGAGATCATGTAATGACGAGCTAGTTTTGCCCAAGCTGAGCAGTATCGCCAGCATTATGGAAGAGAGAATGGCATTAGAGAGGCAACTTGAGGAATGGCAGGAGGCAGCTGTCATTTTTGACAAGTTCTTCTTTTGGTTGTTCATTACCGTGGCGGTGGCTGGTACGCTCGCAGTTTTTCTCCAGAGGCCAAGTGAGCAATAGACTTATCCCTAGCAAATGCATTGATTATGTAAATCATTAGTTGTAATGTATATAGGCTGGTTCTTCACTTCATGACGGTAGCAGCTCTTCGAAGGTCTCACATGAATGGCTTGGAACCCTCTGAGAGTACAATAGAATAAACAACAGAAAATATGCCTCTAGCCCTAAAACTATAACAGCTGCTATGATGATAAAACAAAAGCAGCTTACAACAGCGGCCACACTACTGTTTTCACTACCACACAACATGATCACAAGTAACACGCGCAGATCTGTAAATGCTTTTAAGAAGGATCTTTCGCGTAAATTGTCCTAAAATAAGGTGGTAATTATCAGCATCTTACTGCGTTTGCGTATGTTGCCCGCTACTTATGTGCTAGATGAAACCCGCCTTAAATCTAAATCTAAATCTAAATATCGTTATGTCGGCAAAATCGTTTAGGACATCACGCCTTATATGTATAATCTTGTCCAAACTCGATAACGTTCGGATTCAACTAGTATCATTCCCTCAATCGCCAAGATGGTAAATCGGTAGTAGATTGTGAATGGTGCTTTCCAACTCAATTTTGTGTTTTTAGGTAATGGATTGGCTTCAGCCAATAGACCATTTCCGAGTTCCCTTGTGCCTCTGTTTAAAAACGAGTCTAAGTGCGAAACCATTCTTATAAAAATGACTTTGATTTGCGCGAAAATGAAACTGCATGCAGAACTCATTTTCATATGAATGGTTTGGCAATTAGACAGTATGGAATCCACAATGAAAATTTGAAAACATTATCTATTTCAAACTTCAAGAAATCAGTAAAATGCGATCTAGTAAAAGATTAGTAGTTACTTATGTTCTAATTAGCAGTTTTATTGATTCCCAACTGACCTGTAAATTAGTCTTTTGTTAATTTCTGTCACCTTTCAAAGTCCTTTTTTCATGGTTTAATATGTAGCTGTTACTAGTTGCCGTAGATATTGTGTGCTCTTCTTATGTCATTGTTTTGTATTCATATATAATTTTAACTATGTTAGACTTCCTTCATAGACCCTATGCAAAAATGGCTGCCTCTAAATCATTCTTTTGTTTATATTTAAATTAGCCTCACTAACCTCGTTTTTGAGACAAAAATTGTAAAGAATTTGTTATCCCGAACGAGGTTAGTGAGGCTATTTTGAATGCGAACAAAAGAATAATTTAATGGCAGCCATTTTTGCTCTATAGCATAGACCGTTACGGGGTTCCTCTTCTTTTTTCTTTTCTTCTTGTGTGTGCATTTGTGCTTCAATCTTCTTGCTGACCAGTATTTCAATTCTCTTTAATGCTTTATATGTTAACTGGCTGTCTGGCTCCGCCAGCACTATGATTATTCTAGGCAGCTAGTACTCCAACTTCTACTATTAATAATTTCATTGAACATTCCAACTTTTTTTAAGCAAGAATAATTGAGTACAAATAATGATTTATTGATCGATGGATCAATGGATTGATGGATTAATTGATTGGTAATAATTTTTCAGGAAATGTAAATTATTAAAGCAAAACAAAGAAAATCCGCTCGCTAAAAGGGAAATCCTGAGGTCATCTGATACTGAAACAATTTTCCCAACAAACTATTTCAAAAAATTCTAAAAACACATTCAAAACTATTGATCATGTGTTAATTCTATTTCTCAGTATAGTTCGTTAACCAAAAGGTACAACGTGATTTTGCAAGTGATAATTCCACTTATTAACCTTAATAAAGAGTACATAAAGTATCTCCACTGCCAAAGGCTACTCGTTTGATATTCAAACATAAAAATCAATAATAAATCATAGGGGCGCTTCGTTCTCAAACTCATTAATTATTCATACAGGTCTTACCCAACCAGAGCATCTTATTCTGGTCAGGTGGATGGGTTTAGAGACCCAATGAAAAACGAGTTGAAAACCACAGCGTGTTTGCAAATAATTTCAAACACGGATGCAAATTTTCTTAATCTGCATATTATTGATAAAGCAAGAAAAACACAGGACGATAAACAACTTTATTTAATCACACTTTACGAAACAAACTTTACAGTCAAACTAAGTGAAGCGTATCCCTCAAGATTGCAGTAATGAATTGATTATTTGAAACTTGAACCCGCTAGTCGTTTCAAGAATGCAATAATGAATTGATTATTCGAATATTGAACTCGCTGGCTCGCTCGCTCGATCCAAGGTTCCGTTTTCGAAAATCAATTCACTGTTGCGCTAATAGGTTTCAAACCTACTAGTCTTTTCTAGAATGCGATAGTGAATTGATTTTTCGAAAACGGAACCCATTAGCTGTATTCTTGGATCAAGCGAGCGAGTTCAATATTGAATAATCAATTCATTATTGCATTTTGAAACCACTAGCTGGTTCAAGTTTCAAATAATCAGTTCATTAATGCAATCTTGAGGGGAACGCTTCCCTTAGTTTGACTGTGTAAGCCTAAATTATTTACTACTGACGTTAAATGAAACGGTACAGTTATTGGCAAGATTTCGGTATAACCCCATACATTTATTATGCATACAGTTCTTTGTTTAACTAAACAATAGCCGAAAGTTTAAGAATGGAACTCCTGTGAGTGTCGCATACTTAAAAAGTTTTTGGCGAATTTTAGATTTAAAATACAGCAAAATAAAACGATTTTAAACGGAAACAAAGAAAAGAAATATATTTTAGGGCGCATAAATCGTATTTTTAAATTGAGCGCAGGCTTGAAACTGCTTAAAATCACGGCGATTTCGGCCAGTGCGCTTGTTTTAAAATGCTCAAAATAGTGATTTAGGTCTCAGCAAGCCTGCTTGCGGTTAGCTTTAAAATGTTGCTCGGGTCAGCGACTATTATTCTTATTTTGTAAATCAAAACAAAGTTAATGCTTACCTCTCGCACTCGTTTTTGAAATAGTACTTGAAAAACGCAGTTTCAGTTTAACTAAAGAGCGATAAAAATCACAAGAATGGTTAAAAAATAGACTTAATACGGTTGATCAGACCATGCCGGTGCTTGTGCTATTAAATTCTTATGAAACAAATAAAAGAAAGGATGTAAAAGTTAAAGTTTTATATCCTACCAATAATTACAGAAATGGGAATAGGATAAGTTTTGTGTAGACACTGAAAAGCTCGACAATGTGACGGGGATACTAATGGGCTTTACCTTTAACTATCAAACAGGCTAGAAATTAGTAACCTCTAGCCGTTAAAATAACGAAAATTAGTATCAATCGTCAAACAACCGAGAATTTAACCGTCAACGGTCAAGAAGCTATACTTTTCAGCTTGAGTTTTAGTATAGTTAATAGAGGGGAATGGTCATGAAACCCGACAAAGTTCTTTGTTGTAGGTTTTTGTTCGCTTTTTTTGGCCTTGACCGTGCAAAAAAACACAATAGTTGTTTACTTCGTACTGAGAAACTAACCAATAGAAACGTGTTGGTTACGTAACTCAAGTATAGCGTAAGAGCGCAAAACAAAAGATTTTGCACGGTCATGGACCTTCCAACCTAAATCTTGGCATCTTTGTTTGCTCCTTTGATGTTTGCCGGGCTTCCTAACCATTCCGCTTTATTAACTATGGTTTTAGTGGTAAACGTCGAAGGTAATCCCCAACTGAGACTCTCTTAATTATTGTAGTTTTCTTTTAATGCTGTCCATTCTGGAGGACATCATTAAGTCTCATTAGATCGAACCTCTCAGTTCTGATAAACCAAGTGTCTGACGGGCATATTTTGGAATAGGGCTCTAAGCTGCTTCATGTGAAAGATCTGGCCGCTCAGGTCAGGGTTTAGCGAGAAGAGAACAATGATTTTTTTCGTGTGCGAAACATTTTGAAAGAGAATCTGAGATGTTTGACAAACAGAGAACATAACAGTCAGCTGCCGAGAGACAAAAAGCGTCGTTTGGTAGTGTCCATATTACACCCTGAAATCCTGGGTGTCAGAATATATTAGCGAGGTTTGCATAATCAAAGTGCGAAATAATCGGCGTTGTAACTTTCCGTTGTTTTGTTTAAAACCACTTCAAGTGAAATGTTTTGAACATTTTAAAGAAGAAAGGTTTGTCTTGGTGATAGGCTGTTGTGTTTTACTGTCATTAAGGTGGTTCCAGTATTTAGAATTCGATGGGTTGTTATAACCACTCTTATAACCGCCTGATGCTACAACCATTTTATCAAAATACTTCCCAGTTTATTATTGGTGGACACGTTGTTATCATTTTCGCCACACATTAGTTTACCATAACAACAGTGTGAACTGCTATACACACCCTTAATAACGGCTTTAGGGGCTTATAATTCAAAACGGCGCGGTGAATTTTTGTGTATTACCAAATATTGATAAATATAACAGGACGTAACTTTTGGCAAAGTTTAAATAATTTCTGTTCATAGGGTTCAAAGTCACCTTAAATTTTCAAAACATTAACTAAACTGGTGGTTCTCAACCTCATGTACAGATTCTTTGTTACGTCTTATCATGCTCATTAAAACTGATAATATAAAAAAAGTCACCTTGCTGTTTTTGAATTGTAAGCAAGAATTGTAATTAGGGATGTCTTTAGCAGGTCATACTATATTGCTGTGGTCTTATGTGTGACGAAAATGCTGACGACGTGACAACGTGTTTGTTTGATTGGGCACTATTTTGATACCACGATCGCAGCATCAAATGATAAACACTAATAAATAACGAACCATCGATATCGAAATCTGACTGCTGGAAACTGTTTTCACGGTCAACTTAAGCCCGCGACACATCCCGTCAAACCCACAGAATGTCTGTGTAGGTGGATACAGGGAGGTTTTCTTAGCAGGCGTGAGCAATTTCCGATCGACAAAGGTTTTGTTGTTCGTGAATGATCGATGAGGCTTTGTGGATGGCGCCAGTGGTTAGTTCTTTGGTCGTTCAACGTGACCTTAACATCGCAAAATATGTTTTGCATGGTTAAATCTGCTATTGTGCTTGGCGTCAAGCACTGAAAATCAAATGTCACGGAATTTATAACTAGCAATTGCTTAAAGAGCTCGAAAACAAATTGTACACAAATTAAGGAAGCCATTTTTCGGCCATTACTTTCATATTTTGTAGGTCAAAATTAATATTGATATTACCTTGAAAGTCGATGTTTTGTGCACTTCTTACACTTGAAAAGGTAAGCGTGTTGTTTATAAACCTTCACACGGTTTGCTGATTATCAATGCCTTGGGCGTTGTAAGGTTTTCAATTCAATGCTATACTGCGACCAGAAACCACATACATAAAGATTCTTCTTGTAACTCCTGTTAACAAATCAAAGTGGAGACTGCTTTGCTAAGTTCTGAAGATAACATTGTAACAAATCAAAGTGGAGAGTCCTTTGCTAAGTTCTGAAGATAACATTTAAAACGGCCAAAACAAAAAAAGGAAACGTACACCAAACGATCTTTTGTTATGGAAATAGCTATGTGCCTTATCTCGTTCGTCCATCATTATACTAAAGCGAATAGATTATCAATAAGTTCAAGTCGCACATATCCTCAAATATGATGGGCTGGATGCTCATCTCTTCGCCAGAAGTCGTGTTGTGGGGTTTGTCTTAGTGCGGTTGCCACATCATCTTCTCTTTAGTAACTTTGCTCTCAGACTGTCACTACTGATCATGGTTGACTGAAGCCAGTGGCTTTAACCGATTTTAATTAGGGATTTATTTAACTCGTTACTAGAAGCAAATATAGCATTCAGCTTGTTAATAGAGCATCGTCTATCGGAATTTAACATCCCTTTAATAACTTCTAATTCACCTCTCGCAGCATGTAACAAGCTCAAGATTTGCCAGCAGCATTATACATTTTAACTGGGTATGTTTTCAGCTTCATGGTGGCCCTGATAACAATGTTTTTAGCTTTGGGACTCATTGAAACTTATAGCTTCTTGCTTTTAGTTCCAATATACGCAATACATGTTAGTAAATAGTTTATTACACTTAAAACCCTAATTGCAGCCAAAGGCTGAATTTGCTAAGTTTATAATGGATTTTATAATTCATATAAACGCCTACTTACATCATATAAAATCCGCATTCATTATTAAAAGAAATTGTACGACAATACTTAGAAATGCAACAGACTAATTAGATCATGTATATTTACTATAAAAACAAAACTTGCTAATAACAATAATTCATGGCGTTGCGTATGAAAAAACTGTTCTGGAATCTTCTTGTGATGCACTTGTTAACTCTAAACTTGTGCTGCTTTCTAAGCTCAACCTCGTTCCCAGGGTCTCTCATCTTATCGCCCCCTGGAATGAATGTAGAGAGTGATTTACGAATTCTTCGAGTGTTCTACCAACATCCCAAGTGGTTTATCAGCCAATAAACCATAGAAACTTGTGGTCTATTGCTTTTATATAATAATTCAGAAGATGCGCGATTTTTCCATGAGTTTACCCGCGCAATAAACCATAGCTGACTGACCAATCAGAGCGCGCGCATTGATTTGGTTATTATATAAAATTCTCTGAAATTGCAGTAAGATCGTCAAAACAACAATTCAAAAAATCAACCGCTTAGTGTATATGAAAAAAAGACTAAATGAAATTTCCCACGATCGTTCCGACACGCTGCGTCAGATAATAAAGAAAAGGGGTTTAATGCGACCTTCTGAAGTGAACTCGATAAACAACACTCTGAAATCCACTTTTGGCCAACAGAGACACAGGAGACTGGTTCAACCCCCTTTAAAAGAAATATAAACAATTCAAACCCAGTTAAGGGCCGAAAGGAAGAGTTTTGCGGAGAGTGTTGAGTATGTGTATACGTGCTGGGTGTATGGTTTGGGTTGCCGGAAGCCAGGCTAAATTTGCAATTGCTTTTAGCCCGACTGATGGCACCAGAGGTCAGTGCCATTATCGACTAATCTGCGGTATAGTTTTTGTTTAGTTTTTATTTCTATTATATATATGCTAGTTTTTTAAATTCCCCAAATGATAAGTATCTTATTTAATTGCAAAGTGAGCCATTAACAGGAA
>JAHPZR010041404.1:7500-35545 GCA_019787425.1 Platygyra sinensis | reverse complement strand
CACAATCCAGCAGCTAGCCTTATAAACTACTTTAGACCTAAGGGAGCGGCTGAGTCTGTCTTTATAGGGGAAAAAAAGACTTAATACGGCGAGTGTTTCTGAAAATAATCTTAGGATTAAAACAACCATAGAACTTATAAATACATGATTTGAGCTGTTGTGAAGTGACAATTTTACTTTGAATACCTAGATAGCGCAAAACAATGAAACCCGCGCTTAATGAAAATATTGGCAGTGAGAAACTTCTTCTCTACTAGCCATTTATATTTTTCCAGCAGACTTAACTAGGTCTGTTTATTTTCTTTTTCATTGTCATTACTTTCCTTATTTGGTATTAGTCTTAGCGTTTAAATTTAATTGTAGTTTAGGTAACCGTTACTTCTGAAGATGTATGTTGGAGCATACGAAACGTCAAGTTCATAAATGAAAGTTTTTACAACATGCGTTGTCTCGTTATGTTTATAACCGCAGTTTGTTTGCTATTTTTACTCAAGGTGAAATGGCCGAAGAATAAGAATGTCTACGATTTGGGTTATATTCATCAAGGACTTTCATCTGACCCTTTGAATAATTTTTTTCAATTTCATTGATGGGCTAGCGAATTGTCATAAATATCGCAGTTTCCCTAAATTTCGTTGATTTTGTCTATGGTCTTGCTAATTTCAGCAAATTTTACACTTTTCGTAACCCTTCGATTATATTTCATTGATTTTGTAAGTGGTATTGCGAATTATCGCAAACTTCGCAGTTTTCGTAAATTTCGCAGTTTTCGTAAATTTCGTAGTTTTCGTAACTTTCGATGGGTCTTAGATTGGCAATTTACTTTACATTTGGATTTCCGAGTAAAAGTAATAGAACGGTCGAGGAATAATCTATAATTTCTGAAAAAAAAAAAAAAAAAAAAAAAAAAAAGAAGAAAACTTAATATTGGGGAGAAATGGTGGTTTTACGTTAAGGCCGGAAGTAAAAGTTTTCTCTTAATTGCAGTCTTTTAACATATATGCAATCAACCAACACGACTTTCGTGGGAATATTACGTATAGCGAAGATATTTGTTTACTAACATTGTTTTTGATATTTAAATGTTGAAATGTACTCTTTGTTTCACCAGCCAATAGCTATCTGGTGGGCATACTAATAGGTGACGTCACTGATATCTTTGCTATATGGATACCACAAATTGGCTGGCTTCTCCGATGATCAGCACTGTTAATCCAAGCATATTTAGTATAAGGTTTAATTCCATTAAGTCATAAGTAAGCATGGACCGCGGAAATTTCCGTTCACTTAGTTCGAAAAAGCGAAAACAGCGAAAAAGGAATGATTATACATCAATTAGTAAAGAAGCGAAAGTTGGCCTTGCGAATGAAGCCATTCGCTCTACTATCAAGCGGGCAAAAAGATCAAGTCAAGAGAAGAAAAAGGTTCTGTAAAAGTTTGTGAACTTCACACCGATAACAGAGATCGATGTTCACAGTGACTCTTCTGTTGCAAGTGTCCGGTACGGTACCGATGATTCATCGGACTCATTGAGATCCATGACATTATGATGACAAGATCTGCATAACAGGTCTGCATAATTTATACCAAACAGCAACAGCAGCAACCGGCTTGATAACAGCACTTGCCGCGACATTACCAGAGTACTTTGCTTTCAACACTATGCCCCTCAACAAAGTCAAGGATATCCTGTGGCAAGCTCCGGCATTGGAGATGTAATCTGTCGCCAATGGCTGAAGTCTGTTGCCATCAAAAGGGTCCATAATGCCCTGGGAAGGCGTGATCCACTTGGCTGTATATATACCCTGCGTAGCTTGGCGGGATGATTTTTTGTAGCGGAGCTCCCAGTTAATGCGCGAGAGAATTCGCAAGCGGCGAAGCCGGAAGTGAAATCACCAATCCTCTAGACTCGCGACTTTGCTTATCGTTCACGATTTCGTAGCAAAAACAAACAAAAAAAACTGTCTAGCTAAGCAGGTCATTGGCTGGACAGCTCTTGGAAAATGTAGCACGTGCAATTTTTTGGCTCCAAGAGCAAATACATCGCCTCTCTCTAAGAATTTAGTAAGCTTGGATGATTTTATTGGAAAATTCATAACCTGACGATGGAACGCCGCGTAAAGTTGCACGCGAAAACCGATTTCGCACGAATCGCGAAGCGATGAGTGCGATATCGGTTTTCAAGCGCAATTTAACACGGGATTCACAAGTCAGGTAACGAAAACCGCAGTAATATTGTCTGGTTTTATCCTGAGCGTGCGCTCCAGAAAGCCATTTCATTACTGTCATTGCTGTCAACTGTCAAAACTGTCATTGCGTTAGGAAGTAAGAAACAAGGTCAGTCGTACACGTTTGAATCTTCGACAACTTTATTTGTACCTCGTGCTTGTTTGTACATTGGTTTTAAAACTTTTTAAACAAGCTTCGCAGTAATCTAAAGGATAAATAGTGGTATTTCACTGAATTTACAAGCCGTTTATCTATAAAATCTTTTTTAAAATTTCCAAATCATTTGCTCGAGGGACGCCTGATCGCAGGTTACCTTCCATCTTCAGTGGCAAACCTGAAAGAAATAAAGTGTCCAAGCGAAAGCACTGAAAGTTTAACATTGCGATTCAATATAAGGTTAGCACCTTGAAATGTAAATAGGTGTATTGATCAATATTTTATTCCTTAAAAAGCAAAAAGTGTCTCATTAAAAGTCCAAAAAATCTGATACTTTCATTTGCAGAAATTCACTGCGGGAAACTGCCATTGACTGAATCTCCGGGATGAACATTCGACTGCAAGTTGATGGAAATATTCACTGGAGAGTTGTTGAATGATACATTGGTAAACAGCCCACCCAGAGCACTCGCTGTTAGACCGTCACTGCCGTTATCCATTGTTGTTGTGTTATTGCCAACAACTGACGGAAGTGCAGGGCTGTGGACATAAACTTCTCGTAAAGCTTCAGTGCGTGGACCGCCGTTGACGTTGGCAGTTGTGTCACGGTTGTAGTGGTACTTGATGAAAACCCAGCCAACTTGTTTGACATTTTTCGTTTTTTTTTCCAAAGGATTATGGCTGTAGCTGGATATTGAATCCGGGTTGGCGTGACCTGTTAGCTCGGAGATTTCAAGAAGGTGGAAGTCTTCACAAAGACTTTGAATTACCACTTTAAGGCCACTTGAATTTGTAAAACTTGCCATCCAAAGAAGCGAAAGCTGCAATGGTCTTTATCTGCTTTGCAGGTGTGTTTCGACCCACAGGAACTGCCTTATACCACACATTTGTGGTTGGCCCGTCAACTGGAGTTAGGAAAAAATTCCCAGGAACTTTGTCACCTTTAGGACGATGGCCGACATACTCTACAGAGGCTTGGTATGGATCTCTCTCTCCTCCATCGGTTTTCCATATTTTGGTGTTGTACTTTCGCGCCCGTCTCGTGGAGCTTCCTTCGTCATCTTGGCGGTTCTTTGTTTGACGTTTTTTGTATTCGACGTACCCTTCGCTGACGATGAAATCTTCTATCTGACAATCATACTGTTCTTTGAATGCTCTCATTCCCTAGTGAGTTACATTGCTTCACCAAACAAGACGGAGAAGCGAGCGGGGATTTTGCAAGCCAATAGCTCCTGAGGACCACATTTGCTCAATCTGATGATCTTCTAATGGTTCACTTGCATTTGGCTTGTTTCCGAGGCCTTTCTTCTTTAAATCCTTTTTCTTTACTGACAGCATGGCGACAACTTCTTCAAAATTCTCAATATCAAAGTTGTCAGGAGCTGGAGGACGTGGACGTTGCAGAAAATATCTTCGGAGGCAATTACGGTACGTCTGTAATGAGCCCGGCTCGTATTCTTTGCCCTAGTTTTCTTTTCCTGCTTGTCGTATTTCAACAAAATAATGCTTCAGAAGTTAGGGAGCTTCTGTCATAGCAATGCTGTTCAAGTTTAGCTCTGTTTTGTACTTTTCTAAGTACCACGATTGCAAGCGGCGTACGGAGGTACTAGTACTCTTTTTCGTGTTTTCAGAGGACATGTTGTCTTTGAAAGTATTTATTTCTTCTTCTGTATATGTGACGCTTTTTTCCGTTGTCGCTTCTCCGTGTTGTTTGGTTGAACTTTTGCTTGCCATTTTCTGCGCCGTGTTCACAGGGTTTTTTTTTATGCTTCTTCTTTGTCACGAGCGAAAGAGGTTTTTTTATGCCTCTCCGAGAACTTGTAGGTTCAGCTCAAAGCAAGGAAGAACCTCCGGCTCACTTTGAAAAATGCGTTTGTTTGTTTTTGGCTCTTGGAAAGGTGACAATGGTTTCGAAAACATTTTAAAATGAAATTGTAGAAAAACTTTTTTGCAGTTGTTGTGTTACAATTTGGCGACAGTTGTTACGTAGGTACGAAACAATATCACTTGGCCTCGTTTTCAACTAGCAATTCCACGCTAAATACCTCGCAAATCAGCAGGTGTGCTCTACACCAGTCAAATGTTGGGAGTCATAGAAACAAATATGACATTATCTGTACTTTCTCAACGCTAAAAGGCTCTTCGGTCATCGTTCACTCCTCAGCTTTCCAGTGAGCTAGCCCACGAGAAAGTGAGTAAATCAGCAGATTCATACGGCCAAAAGTTTGCGAGACTAGTGCTTCGTCACCCTTCACGCAAATTTTGCGATCACGATAACCAATTCGAATATGAAAACGCTCTAAGCAACAATCTTTCTAGTCTCGGGTTTTTTTAAAGAAAAGTTTAAAAAGAAAATGCTTCCTTGACGCTTTTTTTAAAGCTAAGCTAGTGTGCAGCACTGTTCTAAATTCTTATTGTTAAAACTTATTTAAACTTTGTCTCAATTGCGCAAATTAAACTTCGTTTTAAGGGAATTTTTGATACAACTTAACTGCCTAGACGTATACCTAAAAGTTAAAACCTCATACCTTTTGAAAATAACACGGGCATGAGAGTGTCTAACAGTCATAATATTTCAACAAGGGTTCCAATATTGGGGGCTACAGTTAACACTTAATGACTGGTCCCGAGGGGAACAGTCATTAAGTGATTTGTTATATAGCAAAACAAAACAGAGACAACTCTTATAAAACGCGCTGATATTCCAGCGACAACATCAGGCCACCTCTGATCACGTGCAACAGCGGTCAACATTTCGCGGATAACAGTGAACTGTTTCCCGTTTGACGTCATAGTTTTCGCAATGTTGCCCGCTCATGGCATTTGGCGGGAAACAGTTTTATTGTTAGATGTCATGTGACCATGAACTAGCCAATGAATGGGCGCGCCGTGGCGGGAAAAACGTCAGCTATATAACAATTTTATCTATGTCACTGAATAGCACCCAGGCTAAATAGTGACAGGTTGCGCGGTCATTAAAACGGGAAGTATTTAGGGTCTAGGCCTGAAGAAAGTGAGAAATGAAGAAAGTCGGTAAGAGAAAGGCTGTGGAGATGGAAGGAACCGATATCTTTTGGTTGTCGTTTTTCTTTTTCACAAAGGCTGAGAAAAATATATATGTTGTCGTTTCTTGTCGCCAGGTATGCTCAGCACTTATACTAAATTAAGGTCATCGTGCTTTTTGACCACTCGAGTGGGGAAATAAATATACAAGCAGCCTTTGGTCTTGCAAGAGCATTTTTATTTTGATCTCAGTTCTACAAATCTTTGATTTTCAACGTATTAAACTTTCCCTGACAACCAGAAATCAACAGCTTCTATCTAGCGCGGCGACAAAATTCGTGTTATTCGTGTTATTCAACGATGCTTCTGTCGCCAGGTCTAGCTGCATGTTACTGAACTAGGATGTAGCCCATGGTTTTGATGAATTTGTCTCCATTATCTGCTGCGAGTCTCGCTACGTTTCCACACGTGTTGGTATCATCTGTATACCCTGCTGTACCAAACCCGATTCTGGAGTCACAGCTGAAGCAAGAGTTTCCGTCGTTCCCAACGATACCAATTCTTGCTCTGGAAGCGAGAGAGTCAGTGCAAGCAGCATTGAAACCTTCTTTGTTGCAGTCGCGTTGCAATGAGGCTTGGGAACCAATCAAAGTTTTCCACGTGTTACGGCCAAGTGAGGTGGCGCGGTAACGCCCGTCAGCAATCAGGGAGTACAAAGAATTGGCGGTCACGTTGATGACAATGAACTTGATCTGGTGGCCGATCTTCATACCGAGACAGATCTTGGAGAAAGGTGTGTTCCAATAGGTTGGTAGCTTGGTCTCCTGTGAATCAAGCCCAGTCTGTCCTCCTGGAAGATTAAACTCGTTCCTGTTGCTCCAGAGTGTGGAATCGAAATGAAACGTTTCTGGAAATTAAAACAAGAAACACATTTTATGTAGTTACAGCAATGCAAAGGTTAGGAGACAGTGGTTAGTAGCAGTTAGTCCTGTCAAGCCCTTCAAAAACAATTGCATACAGTATTCGAACTACTGCACTTTTTTTTCACTTAACTTTAACTCTCGATGGGAATAAAAGAAATAGAAAATTTGATTACGACATTGATCGTTTAGAACATTGAAACGGTGCGTGATCGGCTAATTTATTCTTATAACCTACTTAAATTTCTTCTCATGTTATATTTGGGGAGAAGTTAGCCTTTGATCTGTCTTACGATTTTCGAGAATACTTTCATGGTGATTGATCTCTCCATGAAATAACTGAATGAATGAAACTTTATTGAACTACGAGCAATTGGGTGGGCTATGAGAGAAACCTAACCGGCAGTCCTGATCAACACTACTTTTTAAAAAAAGAAACGGTTGTTAGGACTAAAGAAATATACCTTTGTGCCATTTGTCTTCATGACCAAGGTCCATCCGCCTCCTCCACAAGCTCCAAGACCAGCTCCAGTCATATGGCAATACACAAGAATCTTCACGGACCCTACTTTCAGTATGTAGGCTTTGTTTCCTTTGCTCCTAACAAAGCATTAGAAAATCTTATCAGCTTGGAACAGTTTGATAGCCATAACCTTGCTTTAGCTTCAGTTTAAAGCTCTTTATTTGCTATGTAACAAAAAGAAGTGTACTTGAGGCACCTGCGTTTGCCTGTATGTCCCCTGGGGGATAGTCCCTTTTAAAACTAACAGGTGTCGGAATATTTGAAAAGAGCTTCCAAGAAGTTCCTTGATCCTAAACAAGTAACTCAAAAAATCCCGCTTTGGGCCTCTTGAGGCTGTACTCTCCAACAGATACCAAAGATCAAACCTACAATGAGCGTCAAAAGTAGTTGAGACAGTTTTAGGAAAAGACGCTTTTCGATACTTAAAACATTTGTTCTATTTTATTTGAATCTAGCCTTAAATCTCTAATACCCCCGGCTCGGCCTGTGTACGCGCTGTGGTCTGTGCAATCGAAGAAATAGAAAAATCAACATTGTTGTGGGGGAAAGGGAGGGAAATGTTTCCAAGACGCAGAAAATCGAATTTTACTGCCAAGTGTCTCAACACTTTTGTCGCTCATTGTCTGAAACAATAAATTTGTTTCTGGTACAATAGCCGGTGTAGTACTTAATTGAAATGCCTGCCGTCGCTTTATTCGGGGATCTGGGTTCTTCGTGTGGGAAAAGTATGGTAAGCTTACTCATCAGTACAAAAATTGATGGAAATTGTCGCTTTTTTTGGAAGTGTAATCTTGCGTGATATTCGTGCGTGACATCGCCAATTTAGGGTGTTGGTCATCTCCACGTTATTTCTCTCCGAAAAAGGAATCAAATAAGAGAGTAATTGTTGAAATACAAGCCTCCGTTTGTACTCTTAAAGTAGGCTATCTTGTAGTAATACAAACAACCGCTGTGCAGAAAAATCAACGATAAACCACGGTCAACCACGGGTAGCCACGAACTGTCTAAATCAATATTAATAGTACCCTTTTAACCGTCATTTGGTTACCCGTGGTTAATCGTGGTTACCGCTGAAAAAACTGGATTCATCTGCATTATATAATCGTTTTTCTAAGCTGAACTGGAAAAAAGAAACCAAACCTTTGTAGAATAGGAGTTAAAATGAGACCCTATGTTATAAAACTAACTTTTGGGCTCAGAAGGCACGCTTTCATTGGTTTAGCGACAGCTGACCGTGAGTAATGGCATCATTTTTACATCACACTTGCGTGTTAGAAGCATTCCGTTAACAGCATTGCGTTGAGCGGACAAAATTACATAAGATCACTTGTTTTATCACGCTTTTGAACTTCATGTCTTGACTTATCAATGGTGAAGCGTTAAAAATAGAATTAATTAACTTTTCGATGCAAAAGTTTTACCAATAAGAAACCGTTGGAAACTCGCCCAGTAAAAGTGTAAAAGCACTAAAACCATCGGTTGATATAAAATTTGATGTGCTCAGTGCAATGCCGTTATCAAAATGATATATGCATGTTGCTGTGACGTCATTATGAGGTCATCTGTAATGGTAAAGTATTGTATTAGATCAGACATAGAGAGACTTTTGCCAAAGAACGATGGAATTTCTGTTTTTTCGTCAAAATATGACAACTGAAAAGTGAAACACTTGTAGTCATCATGTCATAGCGAGAATTGCGTTGAATGAAAGTGAGGTAGACACTCTTAGAACACTTTAAAAGAGAAAAAGTGGCGATAAACACCACCTTGAGGGCTAAATAAGGATCCATTTATTAACGAGATACGCCAGGTTTCGTCTTTGTATCGGAATTTCAGTGAGAAAAAAACACTTCCAACTTTTTCTTTAGTCAGGAATCACCCTGAACCACGCATTTAGTCGCTTTTGTAAAAAATAAAATTGCTATAGCTTAGATATATAAAGGAAATCGCTACAATTTGCATAAATAGCCTCTAGACAATGAGCGACAAAAGTAGTTGAGACACTTTTAGGAAAAGACGATTTTCAATACTTAAAACATTTGTTCTATTTTATTTGAATCTAGCGTTAAATCTCTGATACCCCGCATCCCCAATTCAATGTTGTATAGGCTTAAGGTTTACTTTATCGGTGTCTCAATCGCTTTTATGTCACACTTGGGCGGTAAATAAGATCAACTTGTGAATCCGGTCTTTTTTTCAGACTGGGTGACGAGGAGAACGACCTTCCAACAAGTCCGTTTTCACTGGGATAGACTTCCGTTACTCTGGCAAGGACAGAATTCATAACGAATGAGGCCAATAGCACCAACTTGACTGTGGGGCTAATGTTTTTGTGTTTTGTGTTTTTTTTTTTTTTTCATTTCTTACAATTCTGTGTAGCAGACAATACTCTTGTGCCAGCGGTGCCAAAATTAGTATCACAGGTACTGAATCCTTCGCCACTGTTCTTAAGTAAAGGTCTGGTTGCAGAAATAGTGGGTAAAACTACTTTCGCTTTAAGAGTAAGCAGGTGCTTTGCTGTGACTGGCTCAGGTGCCTCTGGATCTGATAAGTTTTCGATGGTAAGCGGACAGCTATTCACGATGTTTTCTGCTTCTGTAACGGAGTTCGAAGTGATTCATCATCAAGTTGCTGGGCGTGGTCTTCCAGAAGACCAGAGAGGACTGAGCGCACTGTACAATTAAGCCGCTCCCATATGCCTCCTATAAGGGATGCGACGGCACGTGCATCTTGAAATTGATAAAGTCGAAATCTTGAGTTACGAGGAAGTTCTTAAAGAACCAGTGTTTACTTCTCCCAAAGCAGCGTTGAGATCATTTCCTCCTAGTTCGAAGTCGTCCATTGGTCACATCTCACATTCACGGATTCTGCCTCTTTGGTTGATGAATCGCCTGGAGCGTTAATAAAAGCATCCGATTCCATTAAGTTTAAGGTCAAAAAGTGTATAGCCCGGGAACAAAGACAGGTAAAAAATTAAACCCAGCGCTTGAGTTCTTTTCGGCCCTCTTTAATGTGCCAAGTGCCAAAAACGTCCATACCAGAGTATGTTAAAGGTACGGCGGGAGTAATACGTTCTTCGAGAAGGTTCGCCATCTTTTGAACTTGAGCAGGTCCACGGAGCTTACGACAGATGGTACACTTTCGGAGAAGACGGAAAACAGAGGAGCGTCCGTTTATAAACCTATAAACGGCTTGTCTGAGTGCGCTGTGGGTCATACCGCAGCCTTGGTGATGTTGGTCTTAGCTGTGATACAGTCTGATCTGATCTGACTCTTCTTAGGCAAAACAATCGGGTGCTTTACTTCAAAAGCTAAGGCGGCTTTCTGGAGTCGGCCTCCTTCTCTCAGCATTCCCTTTTCATCGAGAAATGGGTCAAGTCTAAAGGGTGAGCTTGTCTGCTTCATCTTTTTATTTCTGTTGTGGGCGCTCTAACGGTTCTAAAACATGCGATCTTTGCTGCTGATGTTCCGAAGTACTTGAATCTCCTTGCCAAAATACCAATACTGTACTGACTTGATGATTAGTTCTTCTGCTTAGCACATTTCTTTAACAGTGGGGGGACTAGAAGCAAGTGTTGAAAAGGGCAATTTGTTACGACGGTTCTTTTCAATCATTCTCTGAATAGGCACGATGCTTCTTTTCAGGACACCGAGGGACGATGAATGACTAAAGCGTTCTTACTCTAGAAATTCTAGAAAATATTTCGCTTCTGTTCTATTGAGCATGACTTGGTCCGTGATAAGAACGGCCGTTTTGACTTTCTTCACTTCTTCATCTTCAGGACTCAGATCAGGAACCGGGTTCGTGTTCACATCGTCCTTCCACGAGAAGTTCGGGCCTTTAAACCGCAGTTTATGTTCCGAAAGTCGTTTGGCGGTCGTTCTTTGTGAGGCAACGTCAGCTGGGTTGTCTGTGCTGGCGACATAGTGCCACTGCTGTGGCTTTGAACTCTCATGGATGGGTTGTACACGGTTTCGGACATAATTATGGAAACGCTTTGCTTCGTTGGCAATGTAACCAAGAATAACGGAGGAGTCGGTGTAAAATACTTCTACTGGATTTTTGTGGTTGAGCTCTCTGCTGAGCATGGAAGCCAAGTTAACAGGAATTACTGCAGCAGTAAGTTCACGACGTGGAGTCGACATTGGCTTCAATGGTGCCACTCGAGCTTTACCCATTAGCAAAATGACGTGTACTTGGTTCGAGTTGTTCATAAGGTAAAGGTAGGTTACAAGTCCAAGGCCTAAATCACTGGTATCAGAGAAACTGTGCAGCTTAATTACAACTGGCTCACCGAAACCGGGAGATTTAACACGTCTTGTAATCATTATTTCCTCCAGGAGTGGTAATTCTGATATCCATTTTCTCACTGTGAATGGATGTGGCTTGTTACAGGGTCGTCCCATTCGATGCCGTCATGGCACAGTTCTTGGAGCAACGGCTTTCCAACCAAAATGACTGACGCTGTCATGCCTAACAGGTCTTACGCGGAACAGACAGTCGGCAGAATTCCCCGACGAGTAAGGGGCTTGTCTTTATGCTCTATTCGAAATCCGATAGTGTCGTCTTCGATGCACCAATAGGTACCCAGAGAACGCTGGTCAGGCAAGACATCATGACGAAGATCCAGATCCTTTAAGTCTTTGGAGCAATCTTCAACAGGCATGGCTTCCAGCACGTCTTTACTGTTACTGGCAAATTTGTGTAGGCGCAATTTGACAGCTGCATGCATGGCTTGCGTGCTTCTGATGATATCAATGCCATTTTCTGGAATAGTAAAAGACTTTAATCCATCGTCTACATAAAAGTCGTTCTGTAGGAAGTTGGCAGCTTTTTGGCCAAACAGATCTTGACCACTTTCAGCGGTTGTTCTGGGGCCCAAATTGGCAAACGCCCAGAGAAGAGACAGCCCCAAACAAATGGACGTTCAAACATGCGATATTCACAAATTTTTGTCATTCAGATCATTATCCTTAAACCACAGAAAACTCAGAAATTCTCTGTGCTCGGCCAAAGTACACTACTCAGTCCATTCATCATATCAGAACCTTGTAAGAGGCGTCTGTTGAGAGACTGATCTTGGAAAATAGCACTACAACCAAAGAGTATTCCAATTTGGTCCAGTTTCTTAGGGTGATAAATGTCAAAGCGTGGGAGGTACTAGACTTTTCCGGCGTTGGTCTTCAGTTCCTCAGATGGGGCATGACTAGAATGGTTCTTGGCGAAGATCTTCTGCATGAATTCGTCGTAACGTTTTAGTATCTTGCCATTCTTAAGGAGCTTCTGTTTTATGCCAAGTAGCCGTTTCAGACATTGTTCACGGTTGTTTGGCTAAGTCATGTCATCTGTTTTGAATGGCACCGGCATCTCTTAATGTCCCTTTTTATTTCTGTGAAAGTGGGCAGTAAGAAAGTCTCGGAAACGTTTGTCCTCCACGGACTCACTCTTCTCGGTGCCTCGCAGGCAGCCAAAGCTCTCTTTATGAACCACACAAGGAACACAATATAGCGTCGAATTACAAGGGTTTGTATGGGATTTTCTACAAGATCAGTCCATGAAGGTCGTTAAAAGTGAAATTATTCAATAAAAAATAACTTATTTTATTCCATACGTGTGTTGTTTGCTCCTGGTGTCGTTATTTTACCGATTTAACTTGATTTAAACGATTTTTTTTTTTAATCCTGGTTTTCTCTTCATAAAGAGGAGACAAGGCGAAACACTCCTGTTCTGACAGCCTGCCGAACGAAGTCAAAAATCCCACGCCAAAATATACCCACGGCCACATATCCACCGCATAATTCAAGGGCAAAGGTTGATCTTTCATTTCAATTCTCTAGCCACACAATCGCAGCCTTGAGATCGACACCAAGCAGCTCTTCGTGTCCCCAGTGAAAGGATAAAACGATGGCAGACATCCGTGTACATTTTAAACACGCACAACGACCGTTGAAATCGGCTTGGTAACCTCGTCATGTTGGCAAACCAAGACTCGCGGAGGGTACTAGACTTCAATTTGTCTACAACTGTTCTTGTAACACCCGGGGTCCCCTCAGGTTGAATCTACGCTGCACCATTGGACCATCTCTTCCTGACTATTTCTGGTGTTGCAATGTCCTCTTGACTAGCTGGAATTTTCTCTTATGAATATCCAAATGACACCTTAATAGACTTGTGTAGATTGTCCATGTCCTGGATGCGCAAACCTTTCACTTTCTGAGTGTGAACACTGCTGACGCCTGTGACCGTATCTATTTCCAGGTACACTTCTTGATCCTCTACTCCTAGTTGTTCGAGCAGGGAATGTTTAACAAAAACGTCCGTCGACAGGTTGTCCAGTACTGCATAAGTGGTTACCTTTGCTGAGGGATTCCCTCGATCGGTTGTCATTGCACCACTTGTTCCCGGACTTTGCTGAATTTGCGGGGTGTTTGTACCCTTGTGCATGGTAGTGTACGTCTTCCGCGAAGTCTTTGAAAGACGGAAAGGCATTCTTGCCCTTTTTTCTCTGAAGCCACAACACTTTATCGAATCATTTTCTTTGCAGCATGCGGGTAGCTTTTCCACTAGAACTTGAATTTGTAAAGGATAATTGAGATCTTTGTGATTTTTAATGTGTTTGCTTGCAATTTTCACTTGTTGCAAGAAATCAATAAATTATTTAAAGTCAGGTGCGTCGCTTGGTCCAACTTTTGGCCAAGTTCTCAACTTTTTTTCAAAGTTGGTGCTTGTTATTGCAAGATTACCAAAGCGTTCCTTGAGGATTTTGCCTGCTTCCTGGTATGCTCCTTCTGGGTATTGTACTCGGGAGTTGTTCCAGGGATATTTTGCCTTTGCCGTCCAAGTATTGGTACAAAAGATGCAACTTCTGTCTAGCTGTTACAGGTGCAGAATCGATTACGCTTTCAAAGGCATTCTCCCACAGAAGAATTTGTTTTTTTTTCTACGCCATTGCCTTCAAAAACATCAGGCATCACATGCCGTAGTCGCTGCAACTGGTTAATCTTCGCGAGTGCATCTGTAAGTTGGGCAGAGTAACTTACTAAAGAGTAGGCGGCTTAAAGTGACGGAATGAAGGTTGGAGCATTCCCACCGAAGCCTTTTTGTTGTAGACGAGTGGAGCTCTGGCTGTGTGGGGGAGGCTGTTGAGATGATAAAGGGTTTCTGACCTCCAAAGCTAAAGCTGGTTTTAGTGTAGACTGGTGAAAACAGGCGCACGGTTCTCTGAGGTTCTTGAGCTGATAGTACTGGTAGCGCTTGAGGCGGTGTGCTCTGTGAGGTTGGAAATGCCGATTGAGAGTGCCACCCGACAAACGCAGTAGGTGGTGAGGACGTGACTAATAAATCGTTCGCTACAGATGTTTGTTGGGTATATGTTCAAGATGAGGCCTCCTGGTGAGAAGGTCATTCCGCCTTCTTCCTTGCTGTTACGAAAGGCATGAAATGGATCGTGTGGTGCAGTAGGCAGCAAGGATTGTTGCTCTTCGTCAATTTCATTCTCTTCATCTATCGCTCTTTTGTTTACTGCTTCCTGGGCCAAGATTTCTTCGAGTTCCCTCTGTATCCTCAACTGGTCTAGTTTCTTTTCCTGTTCTGCAAGGACAGTTGAGAACTTAAGCTTTTCTTGCAGAGCAACTCGTCTGGCTCGACAGGTAATTGATGTGTCTCTACATGAACGTTTGCTGGATCCCGATTTGTTAGAAGTTCTTGAACGGGACGATTTTCGTGAGTAAACTGATTTAGCATCTTCTTTGAGTCTTTTAATTTTCGCACAGCACTAGCGTTAACTATTTTCCAGGTGTCATACAAATAGGTCTGTTTGTTTGCGGCACGCAGACGTTCACCAGTGTGAACTGATAGGTAGATCCAATCTTCAAAAGATTGTACTACTACATCTCCTTCCTTAGCCATATCTGCAATTTCCCTTCTAATTTCATCTGGGTTTCTACAATCAGCAATAAACCCTGCAAGACTTTACTCGCAGGTCGCGATCATAGGCTGGCACAGCCTTTTTCTTTAGTTCGCATTGATTTTCTCTGCCTTGGACGTGAGGGTCCTGGGTCTAGCTTTATTAGCATTGTGCTCAAAGATTGTATCATCACTTGGCAAAATTTCGACTTTTCTTAGATCTAACGAGGGTTCTTCGGGCGAAATAATAATAAAATGACTAACCTCTGTTCCTATCTTTATGATTGTGTTGATCGGTGATATCGGTGATACATTCATCTTGTTGCACGTTCACATGTAACTCACAACAAATTAGCAGACGTAGGTTGTTGCACGTGCATTTGCAATGTGCAGTAAATAGCATATCTAGCTTGTTATTTAAGACTTTGGCATTTCGCAATTAAAGCAATATCTTTACCGAGAGCTCCACGCTATCAACATGGTGGCAGTGCTCCATAAATGTAAAACTTCGGGAACTTCATGGCTGCTTCCAATACTCCATTTAATTCCGTGCTTTAAGACGACAGGCGAGGGTAAACATGACATCGACATCTACACGGAAGATTTAAGAGATTACTGTGTTATGCAAAACTGGTATGACTCTTCGAAGGAAACTGAAGCGCAAAGGTGGACAAAATTTGACAAAGCGGTCGCATGTCTTAAAGCATCCCTGCCTTCGGAGGCGAGAGCAATTTACAAATACAGCTTGGGATTAAGCGAAGAGGATCAGAAGAAACCTCACCTAGTGATAGATGCGTTAAGAAAATTTTATGGCGCCAGCATCGGTGTCTCTGGGGAGAGGCAAGAATTTATCCGTTTACTTCAAGAGGAAAATGAGCCGATCGCTTCGTGGGAAACGCGAGTTCGTAATCAAGGAGCACAGTGCAAGTATGAAGATTTTGCAAACGAACTTATTAGAGATCAATTTATAACTGGCTTAACATCTGAAGAACTTCGTGTCAAGTTGATAGGTAAAGGACACAGGCACCGAGATTCACAGACAAAAATAGCCTTGAGGGAAGTAGTCGAAACGGCCAAGAGTTTTGAAGCCACCACTTACGCCAACCGATTAATGAAAACTGCCAGAAAAAAACCAGGAACAAGTAAACTTTGCGGGTAAACAGAATATGGAAAAGGAAATTTCAAACCATCAGAAGCTCCATGTTGCTGGTGTGGTGGTAATCGCAAAGAACCCAGACAACAGCATTGTCCAGCCTTTAGGAAAAGAATAATAATTGCGGCATCATCGGGCATTTTTCTCGGGCTTGCAGAAGCAGGGCAGGTCAACCTCGTGGAGGTCAACCTCAACGACGGGAAGCCAACCTCGTAGAATCTGATCAAGACGAAGAAGCTTTCGCGAGTGAGGCGGTCTCAACATCGTCTACTGGCAAGAAATCCGCAACGAAATTTTTCGCACACCTTCACCTGGTTTACAAGGTAAAGACGAAAGTCGTCAGGGCACAAATTAATTATGCCTCTACGTGTAATACTATACCTGAAAGTTCACTTCACAAGCTGTTTCCTGGTATTAAAATCTCGAAATCAAAGGCTTTAATTGGCACGTATGGGAATCAAATCCTGCACCCAAAGGGACAAATAACTCTGTGTTGGAAAAAGGAGAGGAAAATTTCACACTCCAAATTTCCTCGTAGTGGATGTCACTCAGGAAAAACCACCTTTCCTCAGCGGGAGTGATACACAAGCGTTTCAGTTCTTAAAAATTTTTGCAGACGAGGTTTATGTGGCTGATAATGTCGTAAAGAACCCACCCTCGCATCTCCTACTGGGATCAATAACTAAACAGAACTTCCTTCAACACTAAGCGAATATCTTCGAACCAGGGTGTGGGAAGCCTCTCGGAAACCCTCTGCACAAAGAAATGGACCCTACTGTTTGTTACACCGGTTCATGTGGCAGACGATAAAAAAAGCGATCTGCAGACCCGTGTACAACATTCCGACGATCGAAGAAAAGCTCCCTCTCTTGAAGAATGCCAAAGTGTTCACCATTGTAGATGTCTCGAAAGCTTTCCACACGATTGAATTGCACGACGAATCCGCGCTTCTTACCACCTTTATGGGACCAGAAGGCCGATACTGCTTCACGCTAATGCCGCTTGGCATCTCTTCGGGACGTGAAGAATATTAACGGCGACAGCATGAATTTCTTCATGGGCTCCCTGGAGTCATCAACATTCACAGACAAAAATAAATCATAACGCAACATGCATGAAGAAATGGTACCAATATCTGTACGGGATGCAGTACGTTACAGTGCATACAGACGATTAGCCACTCGAGTTGATCTTGAAAAAGCCCATCAGCAAGGCTCCACACAGATTGCAGCGAATGATGCTTAAACTCCTGGACTACCAATTCATGCATTGCATGGTTCTACAACATAACAATGTTACATATACATGTATCTGTAAGTTTTGCCAAATATGGCACACTGACTTCTTTGACCATATTTGGGCATAAGAGAGGAGCCCACGAGGTTTTTGTTGTAGGCGACAGGATTTTTTGCAATGCTTAGCTTGTCCGCTTTGCGTTATGATTTATTCCCCTCATTTATGGATTTACATGGACATTGTCTTCTGACAATTACATCTGATGATGTTAGGAACTAAACTGGAGGCTGTGCCAGCGGATACAGTAAGCTTTGAACACTGTATTTACTCGTATCTTAGAGCTAGTTGTGTTCACTCTGATCGTGTATGTAGATCATATTCGTTTATAATAAACGTGTTGTTGTTAATTGAATGTCGCTGGTCCCACTCGATACAAATCTTGTTACACGTTCGTAACAACAACCATTCCAAAACACAACCACGTGATAATTATTTAGCTGGCAAACGTTGGGTCCTGGGGAAGAGCATAGGATGCACAGAGAGAAGACTGGGCTTAGTGGACGCCATGTTCTTTTTACCAGAGGCTTATGAATGTTGTTGATCTTGCTGTGTTAAAGTAACCTACAAAAAGGGGAAGGAACTGCATGTAGCAGACACGTTATCACGTGCGGCGCTCAAGGACTCATTTGAATCGCAACAATCAGATGTTTTTCGTATGGAATTGGTGGAAATGGATCTGAAACCCAGTAACGTAACAGCTGACACGTTGGGAAGCATTCGAACGGAAACAAGCAAGGACCCTGTCCTGTCCATCTTAAACTCAGTAACAATGACCGGCTAGCCTGGTAAACGAAAATCGGTACCAGAGGAAATTAGGGTATTCTGGAGTTACAGAGAGGAGATCACAGTCGAAAACGGTGTTCTTTTCACACTGGATCAAGTCTCACGGTTTGCGCGCGACTATGGATTTGCCTTGGTCAAGTCCTCACCTTATTATAGCCGTGGCAACGGGAAAGCAGAGTCCGCAGTGAAAATTGCCAAGAACATTTCAAAGAAATCACGAGAAGAGGACCCCTTTATTGCTTTACTGGCATATCGCAATACACCTCAGCAGGGTCACGTCCATTTCCCGGCACAGAGATTCATGTCTAGAAGACTCCGGGATCTGATTCCCATGGCGACAAGCAAACTCCAACCGCAACTAACAGCGCCGAACGTAGTGACCAAGAACATTACGGAAAGGAAACAAAAGGCCAAGGCCCACTATGACAAACGAGCATCAAAGCAGCTCAGAGAATTTACAATCGGCGAGAGAGTCTTCGTGAAGCCGAGCCTGAGGAACAGAAGCAAACCCTGGATATATGGTGAAGTGATTAACAAGCCTGCGCCATGATCATGCACTGTGAGTACTCCGTTGGGGCTTGTTCGTCGGAATCACGCACAGATTAGGAAAGCATCCGCCAATCCATTGCACGGCTATAGTGAACTGGTATTAATCGATACTGATGTAGCATCAGATACATCTGAGCAGGTGGACGACCCTTCAAGTTCAAACAGCGGTGGAACAGAACAAGTTGCAGCAGCCCGAGTATATGAACCCTGGACATCATGCATCACCGGAAATCGTGCTGCGGAGATCGTCTAGGAACCGGAAGTGACCCTCCAGTTTCAAAGATTATGTATTGAACATTAGTTGCACACATTAATGAACAGAAGTTGAACACATAGCCATGAGGCATCGAGACTGTTACTCTGCATCGTGCGTTTCGTGATTTTATTTATTTATTTATATTCACTTTCTTTTCTTTTTCTTTTTTTTTTTATAAAAGGAAAGGTGTGGCACGTCCACATGTAATTCACAACAAATTAGCATACGTAGCGTGTTGCACGTGCATTTGCAATGTGCAGTAAATTAGCATATCTAGCTTGTTACTTAAGACTTTAACATTTCGCAATTAAACCAATATATTTAGGGAGAGCACCGCGCTATCAACAATCTTACTTTGAAGCGAAGATTGACCGATTTCCGGTACCTTCTTGCTTTTCAATATGTTCTTTTGATTCCATGGTGAGTTTCTCTCGAGAGCTCACAAGTATTTGACTGCAGCGCCTGCCTTTTGGTATGAAACGGGGCGCGCGAACGCAATAGTACGGGTCACACGTCTAACAATCCAATCTGTTTATTCATCGAGTAACGATGTTGTGACGACTTAAGGCTTACAAAATAATCCAGGTTAAGGACTGTCAAAGACTGTAATGAAGCATACTGTAAATGTCTTCGGGTGAAGCTAAAACTAAACCAGGTAGCAAAGCTACAAATCACTAGCTACGTAACGTTTCAAAACGTTAAGTCCAAAAAGTCCAGTTAAGGTCCCATATCTCAAACTAAGACATGACGGGGTGTGTCGCGTAATATAAACGACTAACAAGGCGTTACAGTACCTTTTCTGCCAAATGGTGTATAAAAGGTTAAGGGGTTGGACCTCGGGGCGGTATACTGATTTATCCCCGCCAAAAATAGACTTTTGTTTATAACCTTTACGTTTCCATCTTGACATTTACGTTTACAATTTAGATTGGAACTTTTAAGGTAAACATTCGTACTTCAAATGCAACCTTATACGTTTGGAATCATTTGAAGTGTTAGGATGCTTGAAAATGATCCATGACTGAAGTTTTCTCTTGCACAAACAAGTTATCGCGACAACGATCAACTCTTCATTTACTTCAACATTCAATCCGTCACCCTTAAAAGCAAATTTCACATGAATTATTTCAAATACACTTCGCATCATTTTACTCCTCACGGGAGATACGAACTCAATAAATTGACCTCGCTCCCAATGTGTGGCTTCAGAGCTCAGTTGGCAGAGCAGCGCGCCGATAACGCGGAAGTCACGGGTTCGAATCTCGTTAAAGCCCTGATCTTTTCAGGCTTCTTCTTTCCAATTGTTTAAATTGGAAAATTTACTGCGATGATCATTCTTCACCTTCATCTACAACCGCAGTTCAAATATGAATTATTTCATATATACTTTACATCAAAAGATAAAGTCGTGAGACCGCCAATATTTCAGTAAGCTGTACTCACAGGTTCTTTTCATAAAGTTCTTTGCACGTGGAAGCTAAAAGAGAGAGAGAGAAAAATATCAGCCAAATGAATTTTGAGCCGTTTTTTTTTTTTTCGGTGGAGCCTAAAAGCTCCATAAAAAAGATACTTATTATATACACTAAGAAGTTGAAGTACAGTTAATTCAAGAATGATCAAGCACTATGCAGAGATGTGTTTAAGAATTTACAGCTCAGCAAACAATTATTTACCGACAAATCTCCAAGCGATAAGGTCATAAGTATATTACAATTACATGTTGAGTTTTTTAACATCATTGTTGTTGGAAAACTTGCCCGTTCCACCTCATAGGATTCTATACAGCAAACAGTCTTCAACTAAAATCTATATCATAATTCGGCAATGCCAGGAGCCGTAATCGGGAACGGAGACCGTAAGCGCGCGCCGTTTGTAGTATCGAGGCTGTCCCTATGATATGGGAAAACTTTTTATTATTTTTTAAACACATTGCGCCATCGCATGCAGCACACGGGCATATACATGCTGCGAGGATTTTTGTGGACGTCGCGCAGGGGTGATGGCGTCCGAAATTCTAGAAATAAATGCTTTTGGCCCACAACTCAACGCTTTTATGTCTGTTGGAACTTTACTGCAGTATTTTCCTCGTAAGTTGCTCCAGTTTGACAACCCTTTTTTCAGTACTTGTTACTCGGCTCTTTTTACATCGCTTCCGGGTTGCTGAGACCTGATGAAGGGAAACGTGACTAGGAAATTGACCTTGCATAACACAATCACTCGATGTTACTGAATAGTACTCAGGCTAAATAGTGACAGGCTTTGCGTGGCCATTGAAACACTCAAGCATGATAGGGTGGGACGTAACCTAAAATTCTAAAAAAATTCGAAGTTTGATTTTTGAAGAATTCGAATCTTAATTTAAGATAGTGAAGTTCTATTTTGACAATTTCTGTTACCATAAGTTTGAGGCTCGTTTTTTCAAAACGAGTTATTTTTGCCTTTAAGAAAAGATATTTCGTGAGAGATTTTTCCAACTGAGCTGAAACTTTTAGGATTTGTTGTTCTGAGTAAGTTCTGTAAGGTGCACAAAAATCTTTTCCAGCCATTACATTTTGTCGAGGTTACGCATTGAAACGTATGCTGGATTTTCTGGATCAGATTTAACTGGTCATCATTTCATGTGTTTATAACTTTTCCAAAATCGCTGTGATTATCACAGTAAGCTATTTGTCTTCTTTTGAAAACTGTAAAAATGATTCCTTTTGATCAGTTCTTGCAGGAGTTATCTTTTCTCAACTAAGCCCTGCAGTGGCATTGAACAGCAGGTGGCAGATTTACTCAGCTGGTGTCAGGTTACAATACAGTTCTAGGGCACAAAAGTATTTATTTTTCCATATTTTTTTTCCTCAAGCTTTCTAAAAATGTATACTTTGCCATGCTTTGGAATTAAGTCTTAGCCACGAAAAACAAAAGTTAAAAAAAAAATTCCCCTTAAAACGTGGTGCGCAGCTGCAGTTGAATCCACTCACTCGGTCTATGCACGGTCCTGTTGTTCTTACAGGGATGACTTGCCACAGTCATCGATATTTGTTTCCCGATACATTGCCAGAAATAATGGACATTTCACGCCCGTGATTAATTGTCAGCGGCATCTCATTTTCAAAATGGCGGACAAAAACTATCGCAGTCGGAGAAAGCGTGTTCCTTACGATATTTTAAATAATTTGAGCTCTGTGGATCTGTTTTACGAAGAAAAAAGCGAGAAAAAAGCATCTTCAAAAAAATTTTTAGGTATCTACCAGGGCGAGCGGCTGATAGCAAGGAAACAGGACGCAGATGTGCGTAAAACTTTACCTCACTAACACATGCATTCAGCCCCGTAGCTTTGAATAAACGTATCATTAACGAAAGATGGTATCACTCCATCCTTTTAGGGAACCAAATTTCTTGTAAAATGGAAATTGTACAGCTCATTTGAGAATACCTGGGAAGCTATATACTTTGTGGGCCGGTGGGGGCCGGTGTGTCATAATTTTCCCGCGTTTTACTTCTATTAAAACCAAGCCTGGTATGCTAATCGAAGACTTTTAGAAGCCTGGAACCTAGTTTACAAACAAAATGGCGACTGGGTGAAGTTTGGGTTTGCGAAGCTTTTCCTTTTGTCAGTCCAACCAAAATGGGTCGTTCACAAATATGGCCTCCATTACAGGACTTTAGCTGGAAAACTGAGGGAAATAATGGCCTGTGGAAGTATTTTGCAGTACAGAAATCATCCTTTTTATGGCTGTTTAGCAAAGATCTTACATCGCAGAAGTTATATCGAGTCGGGCAAATTTACTTCATTGAAGGGTTTATCCTCTAATCGACGAGCACTTCGCACGACTTCGGCAAGATTTTCAGACAATGTATGAAGAAATGGAGCGTATAACGAAGGATAAGAGTGGCAACTTCAGGAAGTAAGTAAACCTACTTTAAATTAGCCGTTTTTAATCTAGATGAGAAGGTTACACAGTGCTTATCATGTTTCGAGTCGGGCACCGGAGACCCGTAAGCTCACAATCGATATATTTGAACAAGTTTCCTTTTCTCCATACATTTTCTTATACGATTTCACAGCAATTATGGCCTGAGTGCGCACGCGCAACCGCCATCTTGACCCAAATTTCTGGCAATGAAGCCGAGTTAATAATGTTTATGTTCAATATAACGTTCAGTAACAACAACTGCAAAATAAACATGTGAAAGCTAAGCTTCTTCTTAATGAAGAGCATTTCACAAATTAAACAGTCTTGAATTTTCGCGTCCGGAGCGCTTGTTCTGGGGAGTTTACACACCCAAGTTATTTCATCAGGGCAAATTAATCATAGGTTCTATGAAAAAGCTCGTACATTTTCGATTAAACGCCAAGGCTGCACTTATTACAAATATGGCTTATTTTGGGGAATACTGAGACCCTAATCATTTTGGCGTAATTTTTGACAGTGAGGGTAGGTTTATTGGAAAAGGCGGAAGTACTAAATCGAGGTACAATTCCAAACGTCTAGTTACCTAGTTTAGACATGATGCAACCAGCCCGGACTACCTCGCCAGGAATTGAATCGAACCAGTAATAACCACTGACATAATCTTCTCCTTCACTCGCCCCGATCTCGGCGCACGACTCCGCTGGCAACTCGGGAATGGATCCAAGAGGAACTAAAAATAGAAAAGTCGAAGAACATTGTCAGTTCATATAATAATAATAATAATAATAATAATAATAATATAATAATAATAATAATAATAATAATTATTATTATATTATTATATTATTATTATTTTATTATTACTATTATTATTCATTCCATATTATATCATTATTATTATTATTATTACTATTACTACTACTATTTTGATAAAAAAGGAAAATATTAAAACTTCACAATAATTACTTACAAGATTAAAATAAAAATAATTACTTACAAGATTGAGATAAAGTTGGTTTTTTAATTAATAATGAAAATTAATAATGGTAGCGATAATTGCTATTGCCATTATCATTGTCAATTTCATTGTCATTGTCATTGTCATTATCACTGTCATTATCATTATCACTGTCATTGCCATTTTCACTGTCATTGTCACTGTCATTGTCATTATTATTATTATTATTATTATTATTATTATTATTATTATCATTATCATTATTATAATTATTATTATTTAGCGCTTTTCTATTATAGCTAAAAATAGATATCACCATTGTGTAGCTCTCTTGAAGAAAGCTGCGGGCTTTGTTAGTAGTCCTGGAAATACAGCGAGATTATACGTACTTTTTTTATATAGGATGCGAATGCCTCTGCTTCAAAATGATAGACATAAACACTCAAAGGATAACAATACCTCTTCCATCTAATCGTTTAATATAGAATCGATCGCTGTCCGGAACAAAATCTTCAGGTCTGGCTTCTTTGGTGCGGTTGTTCAACTCACATATGCCTTGGCTGGTGACGTAGTTAAAGCTTTGACATCTGACGTCATGGTTACACATGTCTACACACTTCAGCCAGTTTGTAGTTTTCTTGGTCATGAAGATATGTCCTTTCAACATCCTGCCTCGAATGGAATATTCGCTTCTACATTGCTGAGCGTCCAGCTGCCAAGCCATGTGACACATCACAAGCAGCGTGAAGACCAGATTCATACTTACAGAGTAAATAAAGCAGTGGCTAGGTTCTGAAGGTATGAAGTTTATATGGAGAGAAAAAGATCGAGTGTTGTATAAAATTTTATTCCTGCACCTTAAACAAAGAAAAAGAAATAACTCTCAGGGAAATGAATAGTGACCTAACCAAGGAAACCTCGCCCTCTTCAATAGCTAGGCTAATTGTTGAAAAGTTTCATTTGGCGCTGTAAATAATTGGCGCTGTAAATAATCAGCGTCAAACGGTCAATCTTGAAATCGTGGGAAACCAATAAATTAATAATCGTCAAAAAGAGGATAGTGTTTTCTTGAAAAGTACTTCTCGAATTCTCGGCCTATGACCAAAAAGGATAGAATCAAGAAAAATAAAGAAATGTAGAACATATCAAACTGAAAGCAACTGCTGCGTTCGTTAAAGCTGATTTCCTGTCCGTACTGAGCACCCTCGAGAGTTTGTTTATGTTTTTTGTTTTGTTCATGTAAGAGATCACAAAATGCTAACATTTCGCAACTACTTACATGAAGCAAATTCAAAGTTTTAAAACAACCGCCATTATGGATAAGAAGCGGTCGAAGCTTAATACTTCGGTTTTTCTCATATCACCTCATGAAACAACTTCACAGCTGTAAAAATCAATGAAGCTGTTGGAAAAAGAATTTGAATGGTCTCAAAGATAAGGTATGTAGTTCTTAACGAATAATATCGATTCGCATTCCATCGAGTGAGCCGTTTATAACGTTTATACACATTAGGGTTCTGAGACTGCGCAGTACGGACTGGAAATCATCAGTCAAGCTGCATAACTTGGGATCGACTGGTGAGAAAATAAATTTACAAACGACAAAAACAGTGCATTCTTTCGATAACAGGCTTGACTCTTCCCGGGAGGAAAGTGAACTCAGAAGCATACAGGAACGTTTGAGTGTTTCGTTAAACAAACGAAATCGCTAAAAGCTACGTCTTCAACTGAGTAATAAAGCATACTCGGTTCAAAACGGATGCAGCTGAGAGTGTGGCTATGATGATGTTTCATTTTTTTTGCTTATATTGTTTTTGGAAGCACCCCCAGTCCCCCCTACCCCACCCCCCCCCCACCCCCGCCACCCCCTCACCCTTCCTGATGTTCTCAGTAAGTCAGAATTAAAAAAATTTTGGAAATTAGAGATAAGATAGGATAAGATAAGAGAAGATAATTTTATTTATACACGGTTTGTCCATCAGTTGATTTAGTTAATTATGTATAATAGTATACCTATCTACCTAACTACAATAAAATGTAATAATAACAATTCAAATGAAATAAATAAATAAAAATTCTGCTTTTCATGGAGGCCGTGTCTAAAATTACAGAAAATTAAGATATTAATTTAAGTTGTGGCGACTTAATTTAGATTTGAAATCGGTTAGTGAAGACGCTTCTCTTCGGTCTACAGGTAAGTTGTTCCACAACTGAGCTCCGCTGTACAAAAAAACCTCTTTTGAGATAATCAGTTCGAGGCTGTGGAAGAACTAGTTTATTTTCGGTATTCCTTAAACGATAAGCACTTGCATTGTCACAATATTCAAATCGCTGGAACTTAACCCACAATGATGATGAAATGTAAAGGATAATAATTCTGCAATGCATCTCAAATTTTGCTGCAGTGACGACATTTGGCTTGAACCTCATGTTAAAATGCGGTTGCCATAGCGATGTAAAATGACGCTGAGAAGCAGTTTTCATTTAAAAAATCGTAGAGGAAATGAGAAAGAGAGCGACAGAGAGTAAAATTTTTACTTTTCCAATAGTTGTTTGCAATTTGCCTCTGTGTTAAACATTCATTGAATGTGTGAATTATTTTTCTTTACCATCACGTATTAGCTTGATGTTTATGTAATATATCAAACACGAGAGACAGTGTTTCATCGGGATATCCAAACACCGAGAAGAGAGTTGGAAATACCACGCGCAGCGGAGTATTTTTGACGAAATTGGAAGCGTTTGGATAGCCGATGAAACACTGTCTCGAGTGTTTGATATGTCTTCTCAATCGAAACAAAAACTAAGGAGTAAACGGAGAAGAAAAATCGTCAAAATCTATGCTAATTAAGACCGGGTATCCAAACCTCCTTCACGGTTGTGGTTTTCTTTGTTTTAACGTGATGAATTATTAATGAGTTTGAGAAGTTCTGTTACAACCTCCAAGCGCTATATTTTAGAGATGGCGTCGAAAATTTGCACCAAAAAAAGTGCGCTTAAATAATGTCTAACGGAGGCGTTTTGGCTGGACAAGAGCTGGTTAATTTGTTCACCGTTACAATTTTCAGCCCGGAGGCATTAAGAATACTACACAGTACAAAAAAAATTCAAAAAAGAGACGAAAACAACGGAGAAAAAAAAACAAACAAACAAACAAACAAACAATAAAACAAACGAGATCGCTAGCTCAGAAAAATAACTTTATTTAAGTGTCGCATGTATTTAGCACTGTTTGCTAATTTTGGAACACTGTAAGTAAGTAGCTGAATATTTCAAATATAACATAAACTGCGCCATAACTTCGTGACCATAAGGGTATCAACAAAAATTTCAAGCTCACGATACAACCTTTTAAAGACACGTTTCGGCATGACTCATGCCATCACCAGTTTAATGTGTTGTTCTGTTTTCCACTGTTTTAAATACGTTACAGTTTGAGAATGTTAACAATTTGAAATTAAAAAAAAAAACAGTAGCAGTTACAATTTTGCGAGTGCAACTGCACGAGTGCTAATTACAGAATCGAGTGACAAAAAGGAAAAATCATTGTTGTGATTATGCATTTAGTTCCGGCCTTAAGCGGCTGATGTAGATCGCTTTTTTGAGCTTAAGACAATGTCAAGTTTTAGCTGAATCTACAATTTTGAAACAATCAACCGAGCACTTGCGTTTACAACTAGGTGAACCGTTCAGGTTTTTGTAGACATGAGAATTTTTGTCAGTGGAGGGATGCTCTTTTACCCTAGTTGCAAAGTGGCGTGACGTCTCGCCAATGTAACGGGACTGTGTACGTCCCGCACAAGTAAATTGATGCAAAACCAGGGATTTTAATGCATCTGGAGGTAGGATCTTGATTTTGAAAGAAGAAAAAACAATTCTGATGTTTATATCTTAGCCAAAAACGTCCTACAAGTGTTTTAGTTTTTGCATGTGACGATAGAAAAATCCCCCATGCACAAAAGGCAGTTTGAGGTACCGAATACCTGTGGTGCTTCCCCAGTGGGATACGTGTTCTTTTGAGTTGTTTTAAAGGAAAATTTGTTTTTATACCCGTTAATGATCTTGTCTAAGAGATGGCTAAGAAAGGAGTTGCGTTAAAGAGTTATCGATAACTGCTGAAGATCTTTTTTTCCCGTCCAGTGATGGTGTTGTTGATTTTAAAAATTCTGTCAACCAATGTGTGAATCAGACCAACCTTACACTTGGAACAAGTAAAACTAAGGAAATTTGTAAGAAGCCCAGTGTAAGTGCTCTTGTGATATATTGAAGAGATACAAGAAGCCCCCGAGTTATCCACCAGAACATTCAGGAAAGGGAGTTTCCCATTGAGTTGAGTTTCAAAGCAAACCTAATGTTAGGATGTCTGGAGTTGAGATAACATAAAACTTCATTGCGTCCTGCTCATCGTA